>JARJHC010000112.1:0-49083 GCA_031304145.1 Cardiospermum halicacabum | reverse complement strand
GGTAGGCAGAAGATAAGCTTTCTCAGATTCCTCATCTCTTGGGCTTTCTCCGGTTGACGTTGAAGCCAAAGAAACGGGGGGAAGGGCACAACTAGTAGTTACCACACCCATTCCCATTCCATTATTGATTCGAATAGCTAAGCGAAGGCTGAATTGAATGGACGAGTAAGGGAATACGAGCTCTTTCATCTCCTTATATACGTCGCCATGTTCCGATCTGTCGTTGACGGCCGATTTCAGACAAGAAGAAATGGGGGGTCAAGGGAACGAATTCACCCGCACTTCATTCAGCTTCCGGGGATTGAGTGGACGAAGGGATCACAATAGAAGTAAGATGTACTATGCATATATAACTAGGTTCCCTCATAGATAAGCGAGATCTGATCGCGATATATTTGGCATCATCTCGTTTCTGGTGAACTACACTCACCCGGCTCGAACCTTGCAGGGGGTTCGACCGAGGCCGAATAAGAAGGGGGCCAAACAGCCACTTGACGGAAGTTTTAGGGGTGAGAGCAGACCCCGAATAGGGTGAAGGTTTTGCCTCATTGGCAGCCGAGAGCAGCCTATTCTGTCTGTAGCAGCTTCTTCTTTCAAAGGCAAAGGCCTTTAGAGACTCGTACAAAGAAGAAAAAAAGTTCCATGACATGGAACTTGCGAGGGAGTTTAGTTCATAACCTCGTAGGCCGGGAATGCCATCAAGAACCCTTTTCCTCTCGGTCTCAGTGTCAGCCAAGTTAGCATCGGCTTCCCAAAAGCCATCATTTTAAGCTTATGACATTGATGAGTGATCCAACTGTCTCTGCCGCTGGTGAAACTGGATATCGATCCAACAATGATGGGTTCGGACGTGAGCGAAGGGAGAAAGATTTGAAACCAACCTACCATTTCTTTTTTTTGCTTAGTTCCCGAGTCTAGTTCCCAGGGAGAAAAGAGAGGCAATGATAATTGTTTTGGTGCCGCCTAAAGGTTCTGTTCTTGATTTGGTTGTAAAGAATCTCACTTACGCAATATGTTTTTGTTTTTATATCTTATAAATAAGTAGTGCCTATATTGTATTGTCCTTCTTTTCTTGCTCTTGCTGGAGTGCGCTAGCGCTTTAGTTTTCTCGCTTGTTCCTTTCTTCTTTGTCAATTCAATCCGGAATCAATCTTCAAATAACACCTGACAGTATGCGAACATACGTCGAGCTGGCTGCTATCGCTTCTTCCTACCCTAGATCATCCCTTCACCATCCCATCAAAAAAGATGGGTATCCCCTTGGCACTAGTTGGGTTGGATTGGTTGATGGCATTGAATGAGCCAAATCCCTATAGTCAAAACTCACGTAATCGGAATAAGAAGAGCTGGTTGATCCTTGCGCCCTTCTCCTTCGCTTCTTCAGAAGTGGCGAACCAATAAATTCCATTCTATGCCGGTTTTCGATTGGCTTTTTTGTTCTTTGGTCATTTCCGGTAACCTGGTAGATCTACTGAACCTTTTCCAGAAGGGAGTTTCGAAGGGCTGCGAAACTGGTAACCTTAGCCCAGAACTCGATCTACGGCCCCCTCAAGGTTAGGGGCACTCAAAAGCGCCGTTGCCAACGGTGCAATCTATTAAAAAGAAAGGCACACAGGCGCCAGAAGTGAAGGTGGAAGGCTAGAGGGAGGATTTCATTGATTGATCTGCGTTGGTGTGCGAGGGCTTATACTTGATACAGTATAGTACGGATGAGCCATGTTAGGCCGATCATAAGCTAGTTCCTCCAGATTGTCATTTCGCGGCCTCGGATACAAAGAAAGGAGGTGCTCTATTGAGCCTGTAATGGTAATCCTTTGCTTGCGGTCAGATCAATTACTTGCACTTGGCGAAAGAAGTGACTTGCGCGGAGATATTCACTGGGTGAGAGCTTTCGAGCTCAACCTTGCTTCGGCGCATGACGCGGCCCCTTGTGGATTATCCTTTGTTTTATTCCGTGATCTGGCTGTTGATCCCTCATCTGTCTGATATAATGAACTGGAAAACAACCTGACGTCTGATTCTGCCTGTGCCAAAGTGTCCCGCTCTGGTCAATCGCTATGATCCATAGTATTCTCGCTGGATTATGACAAACAAATATGATTGATACTTAGTTGTTCCTTCCTCCATCACAAAGAAAGAACCCACCAGTGTAGCTCGCAGACGAGGGGGGAGGCTCAGAACGGGTGAGATTTCCTTTGGGGAAGAGGAAATCTGGTACATACGCTTTGAAACCAACCTGGCGATAAAGAAGGGGTAAAGGCGGATCGAACGTCCTAGCTTTCCGGGCAGTAATATCAGTATCGTTGTTCCACTTGGGCAATTAATAAGAGCAGTAGTGAGTAGGGCAAACAAACGGCTGCTTTAAAGAGTAATGAACTGGGGCAGACGGTTAAGAGTAAAGAACTACTGGGGCAAAAGCTATCCTATGGCTGCTGGTGTCAAAAAAGTAACGTTGTTCTCGACTGACCGAAAAAAGTAGTTCCAGAGGCATCTTCCATTCATCTCGATTTAGGTTTTTCTGCACCATATTTGGATCTGCCTCTTCTTCGATCCGGAATTCCCAGCAAATCCTTGACTCCTCGAATACAATGGAATTTAACACCTGGCAAATCTTTCACTCTACCTCCTCTTATTAAGACCATAGAATGTTCCTGCAAATTATGACCTTCGCCCGGAATGTAAGCAAATATATCATGTCGATTGCTCAACCGTACTTTGGCTATCTTACGTAGAGCTGAATTAGGTTTTTTCGGTGTTCTCGTTAAAACACGCAAGCATACTCCTTGCTTCTGGGGACATTGATCCAAAGCTCGAGTACGGTCCGTGCGCTGTTTTTCTTCTCTACCATGACGAATCAATTGATTGAATGTAGGCATCGCTCTTTCCTTTGTCCTTCCCCCCTTTGCCCTATCACTAGTGATTACTCCCAATCCAAAGCACCCCTTTTCCATTCATAGAGAAATCCAATCGTCAAAATCAATAAAAAGGCCATCATGGACCAAAATCCAAACAGATCAATCTTGTTGAGAGAGACTGCCCAAGGAAAGAAAAAGGTTACTTCCAGATCAAAGATAATAAATAAAATTGAAACAAGATAAAATCGTATATCGAAACGACTTCTGGCATCACCGAAAGGATCGAAACCACATTCGTAGGCCGACAATTTTTCTGGATAGGTCGAACTATTAGAAGAAAATAAAAAAGGAAGACCGAGTAAGATCAAAGAAACTAGCAGACTAATCACTAAATAGATACAAATAGTTGCAAATTCTGACATTACCACTTTCTTCTCTCGCTCCTTGCTCGCGGAGCGGCATACCAAAAAAAATAGAAATAGGAATACTACTTGTACAAATCTACAAAACTATTCCCGCTGATCCCGTATCAGTAACAGCATGTAAAATGTTTAAGACCTGATGAAAATCAAAATATTGATTAAAACCTTACCTAAATACCTTCAGGGCCTGCTTAGTAGGAATGGCGCCTTTCAATAACGAGGTGGGAAAGTGTCGGTTCCTCCTCGAGCGATTGGAACATTTGACCTCAGGTTCGCTCGTTCGCACATTAAAGGATTTAAGAAAAAGAAGGAAAAGATGGACACACGGAAAAGACAATACATCTTGATTCTAAATCTAGTCGTCAGGGATCATGATGGAATGAAAGATCTTGGCAATCAAAGTCAGAGGAAAAGATCCAAGCTAGCCCAAGCCCCGAAAGGAATCCATCTCTTTTAACTAACCCCTCTTACTAGATTGAGAAAAAGCGATCTCGATACGATCTTTCTAAACCAATCTATCACTGGCACTGGAACAAAGCATTCTATACTAGTATACTGAGCAGCGTGATCAAGTCAAGTCCTTCTCTTACCATCTTTCAATTAGATTAATGTGCGCTCGTATGGGAGTAGAAGCCACTACTTCCCTCTTCCCCCGAAATGCACTACTCTCGCAAAGAACCTTCCTTCTATTCCTTACGTCAAGAGCCAATATCTATTCCTTCTAGCGAGTTGCTTATTCTCTGGGTGCACAGAGGTTGGAGCTTTCTTCTTTTTAGAAAGAGCCGCATGGACAAGAAAAGTTTGGCAGTTGCTAGAGCGATAAAGACAAGGGACGTGGGATAATGGCAGGAATCGCTCCTAGGAAAGACTAAGCAGTCGGGGCACCCGTTGAAGATAGATTTGCCCGTGCTACGGCCGGGAATGGTGGGGAAGGCATAAGAAAATGTCCTTCCTTCTTTTGAGATAGATGTTACGGAGCCCATTCCCAAAGAAGATTTAAGGATAAGGATTAGCCCGGAAAATCTCACGTTTAGGGAATCAGATGAGGAATCACCAATATACGTACCTGAAGACGCAGTCTAAGGCTAACGGCTTGTTCCTGAATTCCATATCAGATTGAGAGTTCAGACCATGAGAAATCCACTCCTTTTTACCCACAAGGGAATGGCCAAGCCGAGTCACCAATAGGGATCCGCTCGGGAAGAGGAAGGAATAAAAGTCAAGAGGTTATTAAGATCCTAGCCTAGCTCAACGCAAGGGAAAGGAAAAGAGCTCAACGAAAAGATCTCTCGGGCAAGTGCTCTATCAAAGACGGATTCCCTGGAAGAACAGCAGGATTCGGGGTCAGCTCTCTCATCATAAAGAAGTAGGGAAATGAAGACTCGGATTCGGCAGCCGTGATCAACTATAACGATAGCACCGGATCGGAGGGGAAATAGTGTTGTAACCGAAATAGACTACCGAAGGGGGGAAGAATGTCGCCAAAGGTTCCATTTCTGATTCCTCTCCAACGGTTAACTCAAGGGATTCGATTCTCTTTACGCTAGGTAAGATCAAGAACTCGATTTCGGGTGAAGCCTTAGTTTGTCGCTGTTGGTGGAGGAAAGGCTTTTAGTGGGCCAGTGAACGGTGAATCTTAGGAGATTGAAGATTTCGAAAGCTTTCTCGAGCAGGTAGAATTATCCACTATAAAAGCAATAGAAAGTCCTTATTACAGATCTATTTACCCAGAATCCGTTGTAGCCTATGCCTTCGTCTTTCGATGATCAGACCTAAGCTAAGAAAGGCAGCCTAATTCCCCCCAGAAAGGGTAGAGCCTTAATTACCCGCAGGTCATAAGCTGGTAACCAGTTACAGAGCAAGAACTTTCAGGTGAAAGACCCTCACTCGAACTCAGTAGGAAGCCAAGCACGCACGAAAGAGGAAATTCAAATGGAACATCATCCGAATTCATCAGAATAAATATAAACTACCTAAACCGAGACTGACACCATTTTACTGAATGACTTGATCGATCGTACTAGATAGATAGCCTCAGATAGACTAGAAACCTTTCATACTACCGAAATTCCTCAATCCATTCATTAATGCGCAAGAGAAAGCGATCTATCAGACTAGAGGGAAGTTGGTCTTTCGGAATGACCCACTCCCTTCGCGCAACTTCTCGCGTAAGGGCTTCGCTCGAATGTCGTTCCCAGGGTAAGGGGTTGACCCAGATCGGAGCTTATCCGGAAAGAGCTCTAACAGCCCCAGTAAGGCCCCTAGAGGGTAGACCCAGTGTGGTACCCATGGCCGGTAGACAAAGTACGAATCGAGCTCATTCTGTTGAGAAATTCCCTAAGCCAAGGAACCAATGAACCTAGACCTTCCCCTGGTTTCTGGGAAGACTCCGACTCAATCACTTGCCTTGCTCCCACTCACGTTAAAGCATGTAACTCCCACTTTAGTAGGAAGGAAGTCCGATTATCAGAGAAGACTCACCCGAACGTAAGACGCTAGGGAAGGAATATGGGCTTTCCCATTAGACGGGTGATGGGAAAGGGGCTAGAAAAAGTACGATTAGCGACCATCCTGGCCAGCTATTTGAAGAAGTACAAAACACATAACAGGGGAAAGGGAAGAGGAACGGGAACGAAGAACGCACAACTCTAAGCACTTGACTTGCTGCCATATCCCACTCATTTGGCTCCCAATATGGCCCACTAACTTGGCTTCCAATAATCCTTATTAGCCCGGTACCAAAGTCCGAATCGAGTGCATGAAGTTGAGTTCTTGGCTTAGAGCATAGGGATTTGACCCATACTTGGCAGATTACTTTCCAGAGAGAGTCAAATCAGGAGCCTTACAGCATTACAGATGAGAGCAGAATCGACTTCCAAATAAAAAGGGTTAGCGGTGCTTGCCTTGCCTTACAGTTGAGACAGATAAGATAATTTGGGTAGTCTGGCCTTGAAGGAAGACAGATGGGAGCTGACAGATAAGAGTGAAATCAGTGAAATGACTTCCATGACTTGGCCTACTTGGCATAAGCAGTGACTTGGCAAATAGAAAGCCTAGAGCTCTAACGCGGCGTGCTTTACCTCATTACGCCCAAGCCTTCGCACATTACGCCTACGCTGTTGCCCTAAAACCAGTCCCTTGCCTGAGAGAGAAAGCACGCGAGAATGCGAGAAAGGCGCGAAAGGAAGGCTAAATAACGCCCGCCCAGGAGCGGTAATGATCTAACCCTCACTCGATGATTAACTCCAACTCGCGAGAAAGCAAGGCAATAAATGCGACCATCTCCCACGCTGTCGCCCATTCAAGTGCGATAACACGCGAGCCAGCCCCGGTAAGACAGTAGCTCGTGTGGTAAGCGCCGCAATCTTTCATGCGATCAATGCTGCTATGCGATCAATACCGCTATGCGATCAATACCGCTCCCAAGAAAGCTAAACCACTTACAAATCAAGCGAGAAAGCGTAAAGCATGAACTTTGCCCTTACTTTAATTAAAAGGTTAAGGAAAGAAGGCTAAGAATACCCAGCTTGAGAATCCGTAGAAGACTCCCATCACTGGCTCTTTTGAGCTAGGGGAAAGGAGGCGAAGCGAACTAGACCACGACGAGGAGGTTGAAGCTTTAGGTCATATTTAAAGGTCTTTTCTAGGGCTATAGGCTTTCATTCTTTACTCTCATTCTTTACTAGAAGGACTGGTCATTGAATACAAACCTTAGGCCAGTAGTAAGAGAAGGACCAACCAACCTTCAACACGCTTAACTTTAAAAGGGTAGCAAACATCGATTCTCAGTCATTAATACCAACCAGTTCAGTCAGTTCAGTCTATGGTTCATATTTGAGTTCAAATTGAGCTTCTTTCGGGCTTTTTACGATTCGAATTGAAAATGCAGAGTGCTTCACCTATCTTCCTTCCCTTTCCCTTTGATTTGGGTACTATACCTTCCTTTCGGACCCTTTTCTTTGCGTAAGCTTAGATTTGCCTTACGTAATTTTGTCCTTTCCGACCAAGTCAACATATAATATAGAAAAGTGTTAACCGCTAGCAGAAAGTCGAGGCGAGGGAAGGCTGAAGAAATGTCTTTCAAGCTGATGAAGGAAGGCCTAGCTCTTTATATGCTTGACATGACCGGTGGTATGGATCATAGAAGCGTGGTTGGGCTCAAAAACTCTATTTTCTATTAGAAAGAAGAATTTACTCCATTCAGCTTCAATTGGGAACATCTGCTCACGGGCAGTTCGTCTTTCTTCATTTCCCTAAATTGAAAAAAAGGGGGAATTCCCGGGGTAATTGGTATGTCAGTCAAGGAAGAGGCGCGAAAGGAAGGGCTTTGGGAGGTATGGGTCTTCCTTATGGGCCTAGCAAGTTTCTCCCCCATCTTCTGACTCAGAGCAAATTCTTCTCTTATCTCCTGTAAGCAAGAGGAAGAAGAGTTTTGTAGCCGTTGGGAGAGGGCACATGTAAAATACAGATTACCTTATTACCCTTTTAAGACAAGACACTCCTTAGGCATAGAAAACACTATTGCGCTTCGTCCCTTACTGTTACTCTTTTACTCTTTAAAAAACCACTCGTTACGCCGAAGACTTTTATTAGCTAAGTCAAGGCATTGGCCAACTTAAATTAGAGAAATGCAGGGGGTAGGCGCATCATGTAGCTACAGTTCTTCCTTTCTAGTCTGGTCCATGTCTCGGTTCTGCGTGAGATAGTTGAAAAGGTTTGAATAGCCCGAGTCTATTTCTTTCAAAAGACTCCTCTCCCAGACAGAGAGCGGTAACTAGAATGCTGAGATATCTTTGGTAAAGAAGAAAGAGAGAGAGCCTTGGGTTGGATGCTATGCTTCCTGTAAGATATTCTTTCTCTTTCTCAAGACTGCCCTAAGACTGCAGAGGAAATTCAGTTCAGTAAAGTACTCTAGAAAAAAAAAGGTATGGAACTGTTTCCTAACCCACCTCCCAACGAGGAGATTTTATCCCCAGGAATGAGGCAAGATAGAAAGAGACTGAACCAGGGCTTGATACTTCCCATTTCCGAATATGAAGAAAGGTTTTTCCTTCCCCCCTTCATTCGACCCTATAGTATCGACAGCTGATAATCTTTCCAAAGTATTCAAAATTTGAATCTAAATTCCTAACCCTCTCTAACCCAGAGGAGGGGGAAGGCCTTATCAGAGAAGTGAATTAAGGGACCGGGCGTACTTCTTTCGATCCCTCTACTTTACACTTGACTTTACTTGAACGATATTAAAGGTCTTGATGGCTTGCTCCGTAGACAAAGCTCGCAGCCTTGCTTTCGAGCGAAGCTACTAGCCGCCCTAGGATTCGGTTGGCTTATGGAGTATACTCCACCACTATATTTATATTGCATTGCTTGGAGGCTCGGCAAAACTCTTTGATTGGAATCCGCTTGTGAGAAAGCCTCGAGACAGGAGCTCCATGGAAAGAGTAAGTTTTCTCCTTAACCTTAAATGCGCGGTTAAATTCACGATGAGGTGAATCCAGGAGAAAGTGTAGCAAGCAAGCAGATAAAGGGCCTGCAGCCGGGATAGCAAGACCGGCCGGAGAAGACAAGATTGATATCCTAAAGAATAGATTCCTCAAAACTTCCAATTCGGATTAGATGGCCTCACTCCCTCCTCATTCATCTCATAATAGGAAATCTCAGATGCGATGAGGCCCATTGTAGAATAAAAAAAAAGTCTCTTTGAAAGCTAACTAGGAATAGCAAGCAATCGAAGGCATAACATAATAGGAAAAAAAAGAGGAAAGATCACCGGCAGAAAGCAGAGTCCGTTCAGTCTGGGAAGAAGAAAATAATTTTTGAATCGATATTCGATATTTTCTTTAAAAGACATGGATTTCTTAAGAATAAAATATATAACTTCTATTCAGAAGGATCCATCTGCTAACTAGTCCACCAGCCCTCTTCGTCCAGTTAATAAAGCATAAAAGCATTCGAACTTTATAGAGATGCATGAAGGCAAGCGCGGAAGGAAAGTCTAAGACTAAGAAAGCAGGAAAGGTCTGAAGGTGACCCCCCAAGCCAATGGGATCTCCATGACCTGCCTTAACAGAGCTCCAATCAGTCGCCCCTCGCTGGAACGAGGGTAGGACCCTTCGCTTGGTCGTTTCACTACCTACGCAATAAGCGATCCTCGGACGGAGCCATCCCTGTGTTACCAAAACTTGCTAGTCGACACAGATAACCCCTTTGTTTTGTGGGATGCCGCTTGACTTCTATCGTTCAAGGACAGTTTGAGTTGGACGACGTGCCAGATCGAAAGCCTAATCTTTTATTTTATTGTCTAAAAATTGCCTTTGCAAAAAAGGTACCAGAAGAAAAGAAGATGGACAGGATAAGAACCTTAACCCTCTTTCATAGGGCAGGAAAGGTAGGAAGGGAATGATTGGACAAATAGGCTTCAGTCCAGCAGAGTTATCTTAACCCTTAGGAGATGGATGATGAAACAAGTAAACCAGACCTTACACGAGTGCTACCAATCGTGGAAGAACGAGCCTCGCTGCACTCAGTCTCGAAGCCTGACGTTCGGGACGAACTGAACTCACTGAGCCGGGACGGAAACCGGAGGGAAGCTCTCCTTTCCGCTGACTCCTCACAGCCTACCACTAAAGAGATGCGAAACAAAACGAAGAAAGTAAACTCATTCTCTTACTAAAGGGAAGCGTGCTCTTCACCTTCCTATGCTGCTTCTCCTGCTGATGCTTTCATACGATTGATCCGAGGTGGAATGCCTGATTGCACATGATTTGTAATAAACCGCGCAGATTGGGTTAGCAATCAAAGCTCTTTCTCTGCGTACTTTTGTCTAAGATTTCCGGGTTTGAAGCAATTAGGGCAAGATACCTATACTAATTGCAAGAGGAAAGCCCGAGACTTGTCGCCTTAAGCTTGCTGCTTTGCTGTACTCTTAAAGTTATGTTATTTAAGGAGGCCTAACCAGGGAAAAAAGACCTTACGAGGGCAAATTTCCACGCACGGACGATTCGTAGCAGACAGTGCCATCCGGTTAAATCAGCTGCAGGAAAATAGGCTTGAAGAGCAGCTGTTCTTGATTCAGTTTGTGACCCTAAACCCGATCCCTATTCTCTTTTTTCTTTTAGTCCTTTTCTCGATAGTCTTCTTAATAAAGGGAGGGGTACGCCCATTGATTGGAGATTACGAAAGCGATTCGCTTGCCTCTCTGTCCCCGTCTAGCCGATTACCCTATTTTCGTATTACCGGTTAATATAAAGACTGAGTGAAACTCCCTCGGTCAAGCATCTTCTTCTGGTGCAGCCTTTCCTTGTTAGCTTCGGTTGAGTAGCTGTTAACCGAGTCTCTTAACCCCTCTTCCTCGGCTAACTAAGAGTAGTTTGAAAATCCTCGAGCCACTAGTTCAACTCAACTCCACAGAAGGAAAGAGAACCTCACTCATATCCGTAGATTTAAATTGCTTGATACGGTTACTTTCTGTCTCTAAGAAGAGTTCGTTGGCATACTCCCTTCTGGCCCTTATTTGGTTGGAGACAACTAGTTAAGGTCAAAGGGAGCTATCCATTCGCCGTCCTTGGTGAGTCCGGTTTTCTGTGCTGCGAAGTAGTTCCTCATCCAAAAAAAGGAAAAAATATCTGGGGCATCCCGACAACCTGCATTCCACAGTCGTAGGTACTTAGCAATCCCAAACTTTCTTTTTTCTTCCCGCTTCTTTTACAGCCTACGGTACGGCACCTGATAAAAGTTCGGTTCGATAAAGCTTAGGAAACGAAAGAATAGCTAAGGCTCGATGGAATTTAGTTTGAGGGAGAAGTCATGAAAATGAAAACAGCCAAACCCCTGTTTTCAGGCTCTCATGAAGCCGCCGGGCGAAAGCTATTATTCTTCTCACATTGGGAACTTCGCTCACTTCCTAAAACACTGGAGACTGAGGCGCATTCGCAACAATACATCTATGACTAGAGAATTAGGTATAGGAAGAATAGATCTAGCAATACAATCACCAAACTATTAACACTTCCAATACCCATACCTGCACCCATACCATCAACTCAAAGGAAAACCATTTTGTCACCACGGAGCATAACTGCAATTCAAACTATTACCAGAAAGCCAGCCTCCCACTAATCCGAAGAATAAGGAAGGATGCTATCTCCCTGTTACTTACCGTCATTGGACTGGGGAAGCTACTTCCAAGGATAAAAGAAAGCTACTTCTATTCTAAGGGAGCTCGCTACTTTATTAGCTAGGGCCGCTCGCACGGTAAGCATCTGTAGCAGCAGCCTAGCTCAAAGATCCATAAACAAATCTGTAAAGTTGTCTATAAATGTAAAAAAATAGATAACCCTTTCTTTTTAGGCAACTATTCCATAGCCTCTTAGACTGCCTTGCCTGACCTTGAGCTCTTCGCTTCTCAGTGTTGACAAAACCAAAGGTGCGGACTGTTGATAGCTATAGGAAAAAGGTATTAAAATATTCTTTCTGTCTCCTCACTCCCTGACTCCATTCTCCGAAGGAAGGGCAGTTGAACTCATACTTGCCATTCAGAGGAATCGCTCCTCGGCAGTACTAGTCAGAACTAAACTCCTAACCTTTTCAATTGAGCTTCTCCGGTCCTGGGAGAGTTGCTTCTTTCTTTGACTTGGTTTGCCCACTTCAAAAGGTTTCCAGAAGACCTTATCCCTCAAACCTCATGTGGAAAGAGAGATTCCTTAGGTTGCTGTTTGAGAGAAGAGATATCCATTGGGACGAAGCTGACAGAATGGCACCCGCTTTCTTAAGGATCCTCGCAAATTCAACTAGTTTTCTTTTCCGGGAATGAACTAGCCTAGAGGAAATGGGCGTCAAGCCTATAAGTCAAGTACGCAAGAAGAGTTTATAGGCGAAGACACTCTCAGTCGAAGGTTTGGAAAGGAGAAAACATTGCATTAGTAGATCACATTGATTTGATCGGTCATTCAGCGCCTTAGCTTGCTTCCTTGCACATGTTGTGCTCACGATCGACTAAAAGGGAAGTCGCCCGGAAATATTGGTTCAAATCCAATTCGTGAGAAGAGTCCAATCCCGAGGAGAATTCATACGTGAAGTTTCTTTTCTTTGTTGAATGAAGGTGAGTTCAAGGGCTTCTTTGATCGGGAAATGCACGCACTTCTTTTGTTGTCGTTAAGGTCCCTTCCCCCTGAATTCAAGATGTCCCTTTCCGCTTCTCTTTCAGCAACTTCCCTCATTGGGATTGGTCAAGCTCCTTCACTTATTGCTCGATCCGATCCGGAACCTATTGGGATAGCACCTTTTCTTATTAGGTCTTCTTGCCCGTTAAAGTTCCTCTACAGGTAGTCTAGTTGTAGTTTTGAGCGGGTTTAGTTTAATAACTGAATCTGGAGAAGCTTTACAAAGTGGGTAGGTTCCTAGCTCAACAGAAGAAGGATCCCCAACAGAAGGTAGCTTTCCCAAGGGAACTCACTCTATTTAAAGGTTTTTGAGGTACTTACTCAAGTATGGGGGGTAATATTACTCTACAAACTAAGACAGAGAGGGGATACCCCAGGGAGGGGGAACACGTTAAGTTGCCAGTTCCGATCGAAGGAATAGGGGACAAGGTCCTCGACCAACTAATCAGTATTGGGGAGAACTAATCTAGCTATTCGCTAAAGGTAGATTGCTTTAAAGCTACTCGGCTAACTAGGATCGGAGTGGAATTCAAACTCTCCTCTCAGAGTTTAACTGTGAACTTACTTAGCCCTTCTTTCCCTCACATTTACCTCACATCAAGGAGAGCATTCTTCAAGACATTTGAGAAGCATCAAGGATTCCTTGTTCTTTGGAAGGGAATCCACTTCTCCTCCTGCCGAAGACTGAAGAGTCAACCTTGCATTCATTCTCTAAGGATTAACTAGTAATAGGCTATAGGCTCGACTGCAAGGAGAGAAGGAAGCAGCTTTACTTTCACGACTATCAGGGCACCTACTGAACTAGATGCAACTCAAAAGAAAGCTCCAACTCTATCTAGTGAAGGTTTAGGCTTTCTTTGCCTCGGACAAGCTTTTTTCTTTCCTTGTGTCTCTTACTTCTGCTAGGTGAAGAAGCTATGAGACTATTTAAAGGCTTATTCGAGCCAGTCTAGTAGGCATCGCTTTCTATCGGAACCGTTAGCCTCGCCCCATTAAAAAAGCTATCAATCTTATTCCCGAAGTCAAAGTCAAGCTTCCCCACCTGGCAAGAGTGAAACTCTCTCCTTGACGTATTGATGGTTCCATCCTCTCTTAGTCTTGGCTCTGCCTCGTACTACCTTCGCTCCTAACTACCTAACGCCGAGCTTAGTGCCCTCCTTTCCATATCCGTCTTAGTAGAGCTAGAGCTTCCACCTCCTTTCAGTTGAAAAGCCAGTTCTTCCGAGCGGGAAGTCTTATGAATCTTAATTGTCACTTCTTTATGACTTCTTGTATGAAAGTGGAAAAAGCCTTTTTTTTTTTTTTAACTTGCCAAGAAAGGAAAGCGGGAAAGGTCCGATACAAAGGAAAGGATTGCGAGGCTTAACGATTTAGAATATAGCTGTTGAGGTGGCACTTGTTCCCCCGGGGCGGGGGTATATGCCCGTAGCTTTCTTCTGTCACTTCTTTCAGATCAATGAAGAGTAATAGAGTAAGGGACCCTTGTTTACAAAGCTGTCACTCCAAGAACTCGAAGTCAAGCATCTTCGGGAATATCCAGATTAGTCTTCAACTAGAGAAAGGATAGGAATCTCCTTTGCAGAGTTTTCTTCTCCAGCTGATGTAGCGGTAAAAGATTCTATTCTTTCTGCGGTCTAGTTACGTCTTTCCTCTCCCTATCTAAGTCTTCCCTGGTCCCTGTCTGTGAGCGGATTCCGCTTCTTGTTCCCGCGTTGAGCCTAACTACGATTGTATATATCCTTCCTTTTTCCATACCTAACCGTATGAAGGGTAGTCGCGAGGCAGGCATAGAGCCAACTATCACTAGCCAAGCAAGACCACTAACATACTGTAGTGGGGAATTATCGGAATAGAAGAGCTTGGTTGGGGTGGACTGGCCAGAATGCCTTTGTCACGGAAGGAGATGAGCTACGTATAAGGAAGTCTGATCTCCTTCCCATGCTAAGAGCCTTTCTATTTTGACTTGCCCCTCCTTCTACCCGGAGAGAGAGCCGTAGTTATTTTTGTATGACGGATTGATATTAGGATCAATCATCTTTAGTTTCATTCAGCATCGACATGCCCCACAGGTTTTATGAATTCGATGACAGGGCTGCAAAAGCAAAAGATCCCGGAATTGGTCGATTCGGAATCGGCTGGATTGGAGGGATCCGGAGCCACAAGGATCTTCAACGGGTTCGAAACTCTTTTGTTTTGATTCCAGGCGGCCGACCCAATTCTATGCTATGGGATTAGCTATAAGTCAAGCTTGTCGACTATCAAAGGCAAAGGAAAGGCCGCTTCGAACTTGTGATTTCGATAGGCCGAAAAGCTTCTACAGCTATAGGGCGGGTCTAGCGGAAAGCGAGGAGCTCGCAACAGCTAAATCACGATCTCCGGGCGAGCTCATATTGACATGAGGCTGCCTCTTTTTCAATGCTGGGAGTGAAGCGAGCGTTGCAGGAGCTATCTATTCCATCGGGGAGATGGCAAGCGGAACGCACCCAAACTCATAGGCAATTACATTTTCGAGCTACAACATTCACGCATGCCGCGGGAGATCATATGCTGTTTCCCCGGTCTACCTGTTCAAGGGAGCGCTTGCAAGCGGCCAGGACGTACATCGTACAAGATGTCGCTCACTTCCTTTAGGAGGAGGGACCAGAGTCAACCTTACTCCCCTCATTTGAGTTGGAGTTCTTACGCCTTTACCACTATGCATAGGGCCTCACCAGGGACGCAAAAGGTAGACCCAGTGGACTGACTACTATAGCTGGTACTCCTGCTTTTGCCGGTTTGCAGCCTCTATTTTTCTTTATCATAGGGGACTGAGAATGATTTCCCCTAGCGCTGACTACTATGCAAAGACGGATTTGATTACGGCTGACTTGCTAGCACGAGCCTAGAATGACTTCTTAGCTGGTTTGAGAACCCTGACTCTAACTACTTGCTAACTGAGAATTCCTTCTATCTAATCTCAGATCCCTGGCCAAGCTGGATTAGCTAGCACTGGGGACTGAAAAAGATCACTATAACGAGCGTGACTCTAGCACCTTCCTCTAGTTCGAGAGTTGCAGGAGCAAGAAAGAAGCTTCCATTCGTTGATTTCTGTCTTTCGGTCCCTAATGTTTTTTCATGTTCCTCGTCTATCACTCAAAAACTTTCTTTTAGTCAGATTAAAAGATTCAGGATGTGATGTTATTTTCTCCTCCTCTGGCTGTATTGTGCAGGACCGGCATTCAAGGAAGTTGATTGGGACAGGCGTAGAGAGGGGATTACTATCCCATCCCTTATTCATCCTTGCTTTATTTACTGCTTACGGATTACAAGACTAAGGTTTTTTTCCTGGCTAACTAAAAGTCTGCTTAAATGATCATCTCAGATTGAATCAGCCGAAAAGGGAGTGGACTATACTCTAGTTAGGAAGAGGGCTCAAGATCTTACTTCTCTCCTGAAGATGGACACCAAAGTTTGTAAACTGGTAGTCCAAATGTACAAAGGTTTCATAGGCGGGTGAAGGATTGATCATCTCACGCCAACTGCCAACTTATCGAAGTTCAGTTTCTCACTTTCAATGTGCCAAGCCCTATTCAGTAGTTGGCGTTTCCGCTAGAGCTATCGCCTTAGCCTTAGGAATAGAGTACGAATGCGGGGACTCTTTACTTAGTGTATGAATCGGCTGTTGCTAAACAATAACAATAAGATAAGAAGATTCGTCATATAGTTAACACAAGCATCTCAATCCTGAAAGAATGATATAATTAACATAACACAAACGTTTCAAACAAAGATGTAACCTCAATTTCAATAGAAGGGAGTCAGCGCTCAAGCGCCGCACGCGATAAACTAAATCTAAAAAATAAAAGAATAGCCTCATGAGACCCCGAGGAGGACGTTGCAACGAAGCTCAGTCCAAAAAAAGTAAGTAATTCACCCGCGGGTTCATGATCCACTGAGAAAAAAAGAAATAGAATATCGAATTCACAAAATAAGAATGTTTTAATAAAAAAAGAAGTGATAAGCGAATTCGGGGTCATAGTACAATTAAAAGCTTCTCTCGTTGCCTTCGATTCAAAGTCAAAGAGTGGTGGGGACTTACCTAACCCTATTAAGTCACTTCCCTGATACGAAAGCCTTGGATAGTAGGGACAGGGTATAAACCATAAACTGCCATAAAGGAATCCATATCTTTCCTATCGGCTATCTTGTGGTCTAGCTATGGTCTAAGATGGGATCTATAAGGTATATTTTCCTGTTTCTAAATAGTAGGAGGGTAATGCCATAAGCAGAGGAGCAGGTTGAAAGGGTCTCATGCTACGATACGAGTAGAATACATAGAGGTAGAGTTCGGGTCAATAGATAGAATTGGGAAACCCCCTCTCCCTTTTGTCGGTGATACAGTCTTGCTTGCTACGGCTGGTTAACGATAAGCTTTGAACAAAGTAAAGGGCGCAAGGGGTCCAGGCAAGGGTTTCGGTGAACTGTAGTAAAAGAAAAAGTATAGGAGCGGTTGCTAAACTCTTTCTCTAGTCAAGGTCATCGGCGAGGTAGAACCATCCTTTTTTTTTGTTTGTTTGGGTGTGAGCGCTTTAATAGGAGAAGGCGAACTAGCAGTGGTGCCGTATCAAAGAAGTTGTTCGTACTGACCTTGAGCTTAGGGTTCGCTACCCATAATCGTTCTGCGGAACTTTATTAAATTCTAGAGTTCCTTGATTACTGGCTCGAATGGAGGAGACTGATTCAAGAGAAGAGGCTTCGATTGAGCCTATGACCTTGCTTGAACTATAAAACCTTGAACAGCGGGACTGATACAGGTGGTCGGCTTTAGCAAAGCTAAAGGCAATGAGGGAAAGCTTTCTAGTCATGATATGGGCAATTCAAACTAACCGAATCTCGCATAGAATCCATAAATGAAGAAAGCATCTCAATTGGAGAAAAGTTTGTTTTCCCGCTTGTCAACGAAATTCCACTCATAAGTAGGTTCACATCGTGATCTAAGTTTCATTTCCCATCGAGAGGTTATGATACTGGTAAAGAGTCCTATTCAATAGCTCCGGGCAGTCCCTCACTGCATTCCAGGGCAAGCCCCTACTAGATCCTACTATTCCTGATATTCCTACTGGATTTGAGCAACTCGAGTATGAACACTGTATCGCTATGCCCCTCGCTTAGCCCCGCTCTTTGGTTTAGGATGGATCCGGACTGGACTAAGCCTGAAGATCTAATTACGGACTGGAAGCGAAAACACCGTCAAAATGGCTTCTTCTTTGTCTCCGCTGGACTGTTTTGTAATAGCTTGAGCTGAACCAAGCCAAACAAGAGATATTACGTTCTACCTTCTGCTTCGAGCCCGGCCGAGAGTGAGCTTCCCGATAGTCTCTTCCTTCCTAGAAATAGAACTATAAAACCCGTCCCGTCTCCTTACTCGAGATATCTGAGATAGCTCCGTAAACTAATAATTTAATTAGAACCTGTTCGCCGGGGGCAAAGGGAGCAAAGCGTGACTATGTTAGTAGTTAGTAAAGTTTCGGAAGAGCTGTTCGTGACTCGGAATATCGTCGAGCTAACTTCATAATAGGGAGTGCGTTAATGTCACACAACTTTCCGATGGTTTTTCACAAACTCTAAAGAAAGCAAAGCGTTTGGCGGACTCCGTCCTTTAAGCCCTGCTCCTCTATCTTTAGATAAGAGCTATAGTCGAAGGTCTACCTTCGTTAAAGAACAAGAACTTTACCTCACCTAACCTTCGTTGGAAACTACTGCTGGCACCGTTCGAACTGTGAATGTGAAATTACAGTAAATGTAGAGTATATGGCTATACTTCACCTTCGGTATTGCACAAGCAGCTAACCTTGGAAGTACTTTTAGGATCTACAGAAGAGTCTCAATGCCTCGAGTTTGGATAAATTAAAGGTACCTCTGCTACTAAGCATATTGTTTTAAGGAGCTTTTGATGCAAGCGAAGATAACAATCCTCTGACGTTATCCTGCATTAGCCAAATCTTGCACCTATTGCGTTCCCAACGCTGGAAGTATACCCAAATCTCCTACCTTTTTATAGGGATAGGAGTGAATCAAGTCCAATAAGAACAGTTCATTAGTAGCTTATGTGCCAATCCCCGGAATTACAAAATAAGATTTTTTTTCCCTACTCTTGTTATTCATCCTATCGGATAAATTGGAGCCTTGATCAGTATGTTATGTAGAAAAGTTGAAAAGTTTACTAGAGGTTCACTCAGCAATCAAATAGCTAACGCCCTTATTAGAATAGCGCGAGATAGGGGCGTTGTTCAGTCGACCTTTCATTTCATGAGAGCGAATGCAAGGAGCTTCCATGAGCAGAAAGAGCGAATTACATACCTTACGAAGGTAGAGCGTTTAGCCACTCAAAATCAAGGGTGACTCCGTGATAGGATTAGAGTCGACTAAGGAGTGCAACGCTTCGTTTAACTCTCTGAATTCTCGTTCCTGTCTATTCCACAGCTGGTTATTTTATAAGGGTGCTCTTTGCTAACCAAAAGATTCTTTTTTTACCTTTTACTGTACTTGTTCACCTGACCTGTGCCCGGTAAGGACTAAATTAAATTAAAAAATAAGGGAGTTCCGCTGTAAAGAGCGGATTTTCTGACTATATTTGTTCGTCTTTTAATTAGTAATTAGCCTTCTGACCGCTTAATTAGGAATTACTCTTATTGCTCTTTGTGACGATCAAAGGGATGAACAAACCAGTTCGGACGGAGAAAGCGACGCTGGCATCGGCATGTGAATAGATCTTTCTTATTGTTATAAGGGAACTTATCTATTTCTTTCTTCCTTTACCCCGGAATAGGCAGCGATAGTTAGCTATCTGCTCTCCGTTCCAGGAAAAGGGTAGGCACCTCTGTGGAAATCGACGACTTTTGGTATGAAGAAAGTTGTGGCTAGCAGTAGCAGGTCTCGTCTTCCAGCGAGAGATCGGTTGCAACCAAAGTGTGATCTTTTTTCATCGAGAGTAGGTTGGTATGCAGTATACCTATCGTCTATATGGATTATATATAATCAATAAACTAGCTTTGAAGTAGCTTTGACGAGAAAGAGCCAAAAGTCCCACTCTCGCTCAGCCGAAAGACGATTAAGAAAAGTTTACGATTGGACGGCTAAGCATCAAAAGCGGAAAGAACTTAAGTAGATATTTTTTTAATATTACCCACATCCATTGCTAATGCTGCTTGCTACTCTGGCTAGTGGCCCATCCAAGCGCTCAGTCGTCTTCCTTTCTAGTGGATCAAAGAAAGTGGGCCGGTCTAATCGATCATCATTGTTGAAATTCCCTTTTAAATGAGGAGTGGAGTAAATATATTTTGCCTAATAAAAGTATTTATAAAAGTATTTGGCCTAAAAACATAAAGCTAGATTTTACTTATATCTGGTATAAAAGCAAAGCTCATAAGCTGGTCTCAGTCTCCTATTGAATATGGAGTCCTTCATCACCACCCCTTCTGACCAAGAAGAACTAGGCGCTTACTTTTTTTTGAGGCTCTGGGGGAAATTCTCGTCTTCAAAGGTTAGGGTCCAGTCGTCCGTCCAGTTTCAGCAATGTAAGGTCCCATGAACCTTCAGCCACAAGCCTTCTTTCGTCAAATAGGTTTTGTAAAGGCTTTTGAGGCTCCTCAGGCTTTCAAGCGAATAGACTTTTGTAGGGCATGTACCGAACATGGCCTCTTTTCCTAAGTAGAAGTGAGAAAGGTTCCATAGAGAGATCGCCGGATTCACCTTCTTCATTCCGATTCCAAATCCCAACTCCTCGACCCTTTAGTCAGGCTAGGCCAGCTCTCACTTAAGAGAAGATCATAAGATAAGTCCTCCTCCTGCACGGGACTTGCTAGCAGCTACTTCCATCCTTTTTTCTATTTATGAAAAGCAGATTAGCCTATTAGCCTAAGAAGAGGGGTAGATGCACGCATAGTTGCCGCTCGGCTATCGCCGACTCCTACACCACTCTTAAGCCAAGGCCCTCTAGCGCCTACTCTAGCTCTAGCTTCCGGAAACACCGGCACCCACCCCTCCAACAAATTACATAAGAGAGGAACTACTTCCTTCATCCACGAGCTCTCAGCTGCTGCTACTTGCCTCGGGACTCCCCCTAGTCAGTCATTAGACGCTTTCAGGCATCTTTATGGTGGTGGCTTAGGTGGGGGATTTGTGCCCCATGGCTGTTGATTGCCGCCCTTCCACTTCCTATTCCTCTTCTTCCGCGGCTTATGGTCAAACAGTTTCGGCTGTTGGGCTTGCACTCGCTCTCGGATAGCATTCAATTGCTCCTTGGTCAACGCCTTCGGCACACCTTGGGCGGCCTTTAGTTTATCTTCCTGAGACTGAGCGTGCTCTGGCCTCGCCGCAGTGGTATCATGTACGTCTGTCGGTTCTTGATCTCGCTCTGGGGTCAACTCTTTTGCAGCCTTTAGTACAACGGTCTCGTGTGCAACGGTAGTCGTCTGTTCAGCTGAAGCCTTCGCCCTTAGCGGTTTGGCACCTCCATCCTGTACACCAGAGTCTTATCCCGTGCTTGGACTTAGGATAGCTATTCCTTGCATCGTGAAGAGTTATGGCTTACTTCTAGGCTTTCGGATAAGAAAGTCCACACTTCTTTTGTTCATCGTATTGACTTGCTTGCCAACCTACGTACGCCTTGCTCGGAAAGGCAGTTATCCGATCGATCGATTAAGAAGAGTGCTGTGTGCGATGCTTTAGGGCAAGATCGCAATTTCCAACTTAGCAATCTCCGCTTTGAAAAACCGTACCAGAGAAACTTTTTTCAGAGGGGAAGAACGTCTTTGTTCTTTTAGTTTCCCTCGGCAAAAAGAAAACGAGAGTAATTTGTGCCAGACCCTCCAAAAAAAGAATGGATTAAGGTGATAGAGTGTTATCAGGAGACGCTAGGCTTCGGAATTGAAAAAATTGAAAAAAGTGCTCTTTTTTTTTTTCGTCATTTGCGCTACCACAATATTCGTCCTTTTGGGGTTAATGCTCTCAATGGTGAATCGATCATTCGATATCCTTTTCCTTTTACTTTTCATTTTATTCGATATCCTTTTCCTTTTACTTTTCATTTTATTCGATATCCATTTCCTTTTACTTTTCATTTTAAGAGGACGGAATGGAAGAAAAGTAATGAAACCAGCGATGGCTACTGAATAACCTCTTTTTCCTTTCTCAAGAATAAAGCCTTTGACCTTTTTATTCGTTCGCCAAATCTTGTTCAGTTCCATCCAAGCTCGGTTTTGTCTGAATCTTCGTGGAAGAAGAATAAGCGGTTCACCAGCCACTACATCTGTGGATCCCACCAAATCATTAAACCTGGCGGCTGCTCGCTTTTGATCAGTGATTCACCGGCCACTAGATCGATGAAGAATCTCTCCAAAATCTTTCTTTTTGATCAGTGATTCACCGGCCACTAGATCCAGGGATCCCACCTTATTCTCAAACCTGGTGGCTCGGTTGATTGGCACTCCTGTAAGCTCATCTTGCATACAAATTCTGGGGGTCCCAAGTCCTGCATCCACCAAGAACTTCTCTTCCCTTAAGCGTAAAACTTCAGATTGTAAGGCGTTTCCACTACATAAGAAAAAACTTGAATTAGATCTTGGAATGATCGACTCAAATAGATGCTCATCATAAGCTTTTTTTTTCCTCCTCTTCCTATTGATCAGAAGCATCCAGCAGCGCCACGCCAGTAGAAAGAGTTAAGCTACTAAGCTAAGCTGCTGTTTGGGGAACTCGGTAGAAGCGATTTGCCGCTTCCGCCTCTCTAGGCTTCACAATAGCTCCCCCCCATATAGAATGAGTCTTCTCCCCCTCCACTATAAGAAATCCGAAAGGAATTGAAATTCCGTACCCTTTTGTTTGAGCAGGGGGCTCCGAGTCCTGTGTTGACAAAGATCAGATAGGAAAAAAACCTCGATCTCTTCTTGAATATTGATCAACGTTCTATCGATATTCAGGAATTGCCCACACGACCCCTCATCCATTAGTGCATCCATTAAGTCAGAAATGCTGTATTCAGAACCTCGTAAATAAAAGCCTTACTAGACTAGATAGGGGGCAAAGAGGAGCTGTGAAATCATTTATCTTTTTTTCTTTTAGCTTCTGAAGCATCCCTGCCTTAAGAAACCTACAGTGCTTCGTCGTAGGCTCCAAGTGTGGCTGCTCTTTGAAGTTCAGCAACGTCTAAGTCTCTATTTCATCGGTAGGCACGACGGGGCACACCTCCCCCAATTCTTGAGCATCTTGGAGAAACAAGTGCTGCTCGAAAAGAGAATCGAGGCAGCCTTGGTGCAAGATGGGTATAATCCCCATCGTATTATAGGAAATAGACCAGAAATCAGGGAGATCCTATTTAATCATCCCACTGGATCTATGCTTCTTTCTGAGTCAACGTTAAATGCCCATATAAACCAAATCGAAAGAGATGGCATTCGGCATAGCCCTCCTTATAGACGAATTCTAAGGAAGATTCAGAATAGGGATCTCTTTCTCTAGTTTTGCGAGGAGGACAGGTTGGTTCGAGGACCCGTTGGTCAAAGGGAGGTCCTGATTCCGGGACGGAGCCGTATGACGCGAGAGTCTCACGTACGGTTCCTTTGAGAAGGGTGTGATACCACCACCTATCAGGCCCGACGAGCGGTCCACGGAGCTGCATCCCTACTCACCTGGTCCATGCACATCGCTCTCTCCAGGAGGTTGGCCGCCTATCCTAGATCTTCCAATTTTCAAGAAGATCCCGGGCTCGATCCGGTTTAGTATCAAGGTGATTCTCTTTCTGTTCCTATATATATGGGTCCGTGCAGCATTTCCACGATATCGTTATGATCAATTAATGGGACTTGGCCGGAAAGTGTTCTTGCCTCTATCATTAGCTCGGGTAGTCCCGTTTCTGGTGTTTTAGTCACCTTTCAATGGCTCCCTTAATTATGTGCGAGGAATTGCCCTCTTTTAACATGGGAAGCGGGCTAGTCCCCGAAATGCCCGTTAATAAAACGTTGGGGATAAAAATCAGGACCTTGGGAATACCATAAGATCAGAACCAGTAGACTCTGGCTGGGAGCCGCCGGTTGGGTTGCTCGGGCTTTGAAGACAGCACCATCTAAGAGTGCTGGAGTACCGTCCAAATTGAGTCGAGATATTTACCAATAATCAAGTCTTCAGTCAACTGGTGGAATACATCGCATCAACCTGGGAGCATTAGCCGATCTGGTACATCAATACATTCCTATGCCCATTCCAATCTTGTCTAACTTTGCTAACTCCCCCTTCTCAACCCGTATCTTGTTTGTTCTGGAAACACGTCTTCCTATTCCATCTTTTCTCGAATCTCCTTTAACGGAAGAAATAGAAGCTCGAGAAGGAATACCAAAACCTAGTTCACTCGCTTCGTTCAAAACATCCACTCCTTCTTCACTCACTAGGGAAAGAAAAAGTATATATGACTTAAAATCAGAAGGATCAGCCTATCAGAGCACTAGCTATCAGGGTTCTCGGCGAAAGGATGGCGCCCTCTCGTGGCGGTGGAAGGCTGGCTAAGAATCATGTCCTATGACACTCGATCAGAGCAGCAGTGATCCGGAGAAATAGGATAATTTTTTGAAGCGGGCTGAAGTTGGTGAGAGGGTTTGGCGGGAGTGGGCGGCTCAACTTCGCTATGCATAGATCTATTTATGGGTTATACCGATGAAAGAAGTGGCTCCGATGGTTCAGTTTTCGCCGAGCCGCCCCGAAGAAATGGGAGCAGAAAGGGGGTTCTAGAACTGGATTGTTGAGCAAATACCATAGCACATAGTACTCGGAGCCCAGAGACCAAGACTCAATTCATAAAAAAACTTACCCATCCGAACAAGACGCACATATCCCCTTGGGGGGTCTGACTAGTGAGCCGGGCAGGAAGCTGCCAAAGCGACGAAGTCTCCGCAACTGTACTAACGAGAGTTCACCATCTCCGAGCGGGCAAACTTCTGGATTGTGAGCTTTCTCACCATTTCGACATCTCTTTACCATTTCATCGCCGCAATCAGACAAAAGGAGACCCGGTCCAACGCATAAGACTACTACATGGACCATATTTCAATGGTACAAGACCTTTTCCGAACCTCGTGCGATTCAATCCATCTGCTTTAGATCACAACGTATATAACTAGTTAATAGAATGAACCATCACTAGTCATCCCATTCTTTTTTGGTTTAAACCCCCCACCCTATTGTTGTTTGTTACAGGTGTCCTTGAGTGGAATTCAGGGAATCTGAAAGTAGGGGCAGTAAACGCCTTTCTACTAGAAGGAAGGCTGGTGTCCAGAGGCACTACTAGGAATAGGGACAAGGAATGACTCCACTTTTGAAGATTCTAACCGCACACAAGCCAGCGGTTTTCATGTCTTTCCAAGACAGAATTGGCTGGCTCGTGCACACACACATAGAACTTCTTACCGCCAGGGAGGGTTCTGGATCTAATAAGCAGAAATTGCTGGGCTCCTTTGAAAGCGCTGATTCAAGAGCACCTCCCTCACACCAGATTCAATAGCAGTTGTTCTTCACACAGTTCCTTCTGGGCATCTTCGATGAGAAGCATTCCGCTTTCTTTCTTTCTGC
Source organism: Cardiospermum halicacabum (assembly GCA_031304145.1). Classification (NCBI taxonomy): domain Eukaryota; kingdom Viridiplantae; phylum Streptophyta; class Magnoliopsida; order Sapindales; family Sapindaceae; genus Cardiospermum; species Cardiospermum halicacabum. The sequence goes on along the minus strand of JARJHC010000112.1, from coordinate 24,048 downwards.
TTTTTTCCTCTTCTCTTTTTGAATCGGCAGCTGGAACGTCTGCCTGATCAATGCGAAATTGATCAATATGGGATCATGATTTGATTGAAAATGTGTAAGTAAGAGGAGAAGGGAAATTTCACAGAAAACCTTTATTTTGAAATAGCAGCTCAAGTAGAGCAAGAAGCTTCCTATTCTGTGAGGCTGTGAAGGCCGATTAAGCCGCATTATTTACGCAATTCATTGATCTGATCGGAACCTTACTCCCTACCCCCACAAGGGAATAAGAGCTCCGTTAAAGGATATCTATAGCTGCGAACTCAAACTCCTAAATAGAACTCTTTTCTCCCGTTCCTGCCTCCTACCCAGGAGTCGGTTCACTCCAAGGACAGGATACTCTATTTACATAGCGAAGAAAGGCCTACTTATCCACCTCAAAAGAGAGGACGAGTTCCTTCTTCTATTAGAATTCTAATGGAAAGAGCACTTTTCTTCTTAGTGAATCCCATTTATGATAAAGCGTGTACTGACGGAGTCGGCGAGCAGCCATGCTAGCGCACAAGAGGTTCTTTCTAAGTCGGAGTATCGGGACTCGCACTCATTGAACTTCTTGCGCAGAAGACGAAAGATGGGCTCACATAGTGCCGTTAACTGGGCTATGAACCGGGTTATGTAATTTAGTCTTACAAGGACTATCCTGCCTTATTTTCGTTTAGATGTGAAGCGTGTGGATCCTTTACCAAACTCTGCTACGGTGCCTCAACCCCTAGGGGTACCATATAGATTCTCTGCCGGTGTCTCCATTGAAAAAGTTCCTCCGGTAGGAAGGTCTTTAAAAGATCTTTGTCTACTGCCTCTTCGACCATAGCTTTCTACAGCTTTCGATCAACTAGAAAAGAGGAAGCGACTAAACCAAACCTAGAGGTGTGAACGAATCTGATGCTTCACCAAAGCTACAAAAACCCCTGCTTCAGGGAAAGTCAAAGAGGGTTCACCCGAACCCGTGTTAATCGATTCTATGCACCACAGAGAAAAGATCTATCTATAATAAAAAAGATTCCACCCATTCTCGGTGACTGAACTCGATTCTTTCTATAATAAGAAATTCTCGATTTTGATATTCGTAGCTTCGGCTTAGGGGAGCTGTTCACCAGCCCCGAGTTCTTGCTAGTATTCACTAATACAATTAGGTGCCTGGGACGATGTAGGTTACAAAGACAGACCTATTTCCTTTTCCTGGCCACTAAAGATAGGCTCATCAAGGAGCATTAGCTGCGGGTCGATCATGAATAAGGGTACCTCCATTGGCTGGGGAAGATTATTCGGACGGATACAAATGAACGAGAAATCAACCTCGATCAATTCATGCTGCAAACTCTTTGCTACAATGGCTATCCGGATATCTATCTGGGGCTATAACCGATTCCTCGGCTAGTGGCATGAACCATGGAATCCGGTAAGGTTTTCGGGTGCTTAGATCGGCCGATAGAAAGAGTTTGAAGTTCCGAAGGACTCACTTCAAGCTGGATAAAGCAAGGCAATGAAATTCTTTCACTAGTCTCAGAAGCTCTTTGAGAAGCTGTTGAGAGTAAAGAGGAATGCCTTTTTCCCCTTAGCATGGATAATCTAGCCAATTATCTTATTCTTATAGGTTCTCCTGGCCTCTACTCGAATGTTAGCCCCCTCTGCTAGCCTTGAGGGAAGCGAAAGAAGTCAGGCAAGTGAAAGTTCAGTTGACTATAGCTTTTTGGCAAGCGGGAGGTACAAGTGTCGCAGATCAAATTGTCGGCAAGCAAGCTCATAATAAACCGACTTTCCGGCGAGTGGTAGCGGTTGAGAGCGAAGCGAAACTTTTATTAAATAATCTCCCTCCCTTAGGAAAGATTTTCAATTCGACTTTATCTCCCCTTTCTTTTCACCGTAAAAGCAGTTAGGGGTTCAGGGCAGTCGGAACTCAAACAGTAAGAGTAGGCGGTGAGGTTACAAGTCCTGGGGACAAATGAAGTGAGTCTTTCTTTTTCCTTTCAAGACCTTAAGTTGCTAAATCTTTTATCTTTGAAAGTTTTTATTGAAAACTTTTCTCCTTGGTCGGAAGGGCCTTAAACACAGATGAGGGAATTGAGCACCGGTAAGTACCGTGCGTGTCTCCCGGGGCATTCACTATTCCTATTTTTAGGGCCCCCGTCCGCTTAGCCTCAGTGAACCAAGTTCAGTGATCCAATCAGCCTGAATCGGTCAAAATCAACTCTAACTCGGATCTAAACTTTATCGTGCTAAAAGTGATTCCCTCAATAGAGCTTGCACAAGTCCAAGATCAGCTGTTCAATGAAACTACTGCCCAGCAGAAGGAGCTGACACTGAAGTTCTACGCTGGGCCCCCGATGTCTAGTAGAGTAGAACCGAAGCGTGAACACTAGATCGACTGCGAAGCGTGAACACTAGATCGACTGCAGAGTCTCTACTTACGAGATTTGGTTCTCATAGGTCAGACCTAGAGCGAATCTTTCTTTTACAGGCCCTTTGAGAGATGCTGAATTCTCAGTGGATGGTCGACAGCCTTACGATGCTTTACCTGCGGCTGATGGATCGGATCAACCTTCTATCATCCTTCACTCTGGAATTAGGTAGGGGCCTTAGTCAGTAGGGTAGAAAGAATGGTCCAGGGCAGAGTGGGAACTGTCCACCGTAAATCCACTTCTTTATAGGTGTCCAAGCTTTTTAGATAGATGGCACAATCGCCGAGTTTAGGAACACGTAAGTAGATTACGAAGTCGATTACGAATAATCAACCCACTATCAAGAGGGCAGCTAAGCAGCACGTGAACTCCTCGTTAAACCACTCCGTCCTCGGTCGCCTCGTCGGAAGGTTCCCTCTTCGGTCGTTGGAGTGAAGGGGCTACCGGGTGGTAGGCCGAACGTGGGTCAAGTAAGCCCAATCACTCCTCGGTCTCGCCTCGTCGGGGATTTAAGGTTCAAACTCCTACTCGGTCGTTGGAGTGAAGGGTCTCTCGGGCAGAGACACCAACACCTTTTAGCAACACTCTATTTTAGGAATTCTCGACCTTTGCAACCCTCTCTCTCTCTTATCCCTTTGACTCGGAATCAGACTATTTGAACTCCTATTGCGTCTCCAACTCCCGTCAAGCTCACCCTTACTCGCCTCGAAAATATGATGAATGTCTCGCTGAACCGGGCGTTGCACTTTTCTTAGTTAGCCCGACCTCAGGTTACCGGACACGTAGGGCACTGGCCTTGGTTTGCCACCAACTTATACTAGAACAGGGAAAGCCAAATTTCCCTTTTCTGGAGCAGGAACCAGAACGAGCGCAACAACTGGCGCCTTTCATTGGTTCTACGGTTGCTAGCACTGATAATAGATTCAATCAAAGGTCGAATTCACCTCCTCACTATAATCGTACCAACCAAAGGGCGTGACTTAAAGTCAAGGGAGGACTGATTCGCATCGGTTAAATCAATCCCTGTGGACTGGAGGTGAAATAGAGAAGGGAGGAGGAGACCTCTTACTATAATTGAGAATACGGGGCCTCTGCTAGGCAATCGGAGTACTACTATGTTCTACCAGGGCCTCTGCAGACACTTCACTAGGCGGCTAGGCCCCTGCTTTAGGCACAGGCTTTCTCGAACAAAGGAGAGGGCGATTGCTAATATTTCACTTTGTTCGTTCTGACTTTTGAAGTGTAAGCCGCTTGCACAAATGCTTTTGAATCAACTCGAACAACAAGGGTACTATGATGTTCATTCAAGTTCGATCAAATCAATGGCTCATTCATCATCAGAATAATAAGAAGACTAACTAGGCAAAAGAAGAAGTTTATGCTCGCACGGCAGTGGGCATTAGAACCTGTTCGCCGGGGGCAAGCGGAGTTCAGTCGTCACAAGCAAACTAGCGAAGCAATTCTATTGGCCAAGACACATTATTCAAAGAAGTAAGAAAGAATTGAATCGATTGACTTGTCTATCTATCCCAGTAGAAGAAGAGAAGGAATGAGAGATTCAGGTGGGTTAGGAAACATCATCCGCTTGAAGCAAAGCTCTTTCGTCTGTCGGGGAAGTCAAAGCCAAGACTATTGACTGAGAAAGCTTCTTTTGACTTGAACAATGTTCTACCGTCCCACAATCCATTGAAGAAGCAAGGCGCAATCCAGTCCTACAATCTACGGCCTGTGAGAAAGAGAGTCTCAACTAGAAAGAAATAGGGAAAGGGAAGCCACTTTCATCGTAGTACACGGCTGGAACAAAAGGTGCCCCTGGCTCAGGCTAAGCGGTCCATCCACGCTCATATCCAAAAAGAATTCGTCGGGGCCCGTAGTGCGCTGCAGGAGATTCATAGACGCATTGGAAGGGGGCACTGCGGGCCAATCATATTCAGCTCAAGCTGACACTGCCGGTGAATCATACGCTGTCGGAGCAGCCACCCTACTACGCGAACAACTATCCTCGCAAGCATCGCTTAAGTCAGTTCCAAGCTAGCGTTCCTTCCTTTTCGAGATCCCGTCCATTTCCTGGTACCTGTTTCCACTCCCGTTTGAGATGCTCTAGGCACAGATTAAGCTCCATAGCCCGTAGCTTCCCCTGGCCCAGTCCCATATACAGCTCCATAGCCCGTAGCTTCCCTGGCCCAGTCCCATACAGATCTATAGCGCGTTGAACCTGACGGAATGAAAACTTATGACCCGAAACCTTTGAGAAATACATTTCATAAAAAAGGTTGAACCTCTTCGTAACCCCCTAAAACTTAAAGCGAGTTGGAGCAAGGGCGATGGACACGGAAATAGAGAAATCATATCCAATTTTAGGAGAGCCAGAGTCAGGAGTTTGAGGAGCTGTTTTGGTTTAAGCACTGAGCATATTCACCTATTGTTGGAGTAGATCAAGTTCAGTCCCAGTAGCGGAGGTAGGCGCATAAGCTCATATTCCGGGAGCGAATACACGGGTATGTTGGCTAAGGAGCTGGGACTGGTGGTTATGGATCTTTACCTAGAACCGAAACTGACTCTGACTTTCGATCTGGTAGTGATGCTGCGGGCTTACAAATGGAACCTTTGGTTCCCATACATCCATGTAAAAACCTTTCTCGGTGACAGATGTTATTGATGACCCTGGACAAGCACGCGTCCGTACGGTATAACAGGACCTTAGCTATCTAGTGAAATAAAGGGCATACTTTGCTTGTTTCGTGGTATGGACCCCTGAATGGGTTCTGCTGCTATCGACACCTACCTAATGAACCAAAAGTAATCGATCGAGACCGCCTTACCTTATGGGGAGCAATCCACCAAAACGGTTAAGCTGGCAAGGTACTTAGCAGGGCGTGCAAGAAGGATGGCTGGCAGGGATACCGGACCAAAGCAACTGATCCGGGGTTGGGAAGGGAAGCGAAACATCTGAAAATAAAAGAAGATTCAGACTGGACGGGTGACTACGCGTGAAAACCGATTGGGGGATCTTCTTAATCTTAATAAATTGAGAAAAGAGGAGCGTATGCACTCTCTCGCCCCTTATCGACTCCAAGAAGTAATTGAAAGGCTCGAAGATCTGTATGGCATGGAAAACTTAGATAGTCTTATAAAACATATCTGAGAAAGGGAGGGACAGTGATTTCTATAAATAATAATAAATGGACCGAGATCTTCCCACGGAAAAGGAAGCTTTCGCTTTCTTTGATGACGTGACAAAAAGCTAGAAGGGGCTTATTGGGGTTCGACGAGTTACCAACCTTTAGCAGAAATTTTGGACCTTGATCGAAAACAGAGTGCCCGCGGGGCGGCACCAAAGTCAAGATGTTTTTCCACATCTTGTTCCATATGTACTGAGATTGCTCGGGAGACATGGTTTCAAGCCTCGCTCCAGCCTGCTCCTTTATCTGTCTTCTAGTCGGCTCCCCATTCATCTTCTGTTTCCCACGGATAGGCCTTTCGGGCTCTGCTACTCCCTTTTTGAATGAATAAGGGGCAGGGCCGTAGGCAGAGATGACTAAGTGAATAAAGAGAAGGGGAAGAGCGGGGCAAAGCTACTCTAGGTCAGAAGAGGGACTTGTGAGCCTATGGGAGAAGACTGGGTAGAAGAAGTTTAGCCCCTGCTTGTTCAGTGCTATTTCCCGGTCGTCCAACGGTCTTTAGTCGTTATTAAGCCTGGTATGCCTCCGCCCTGTGTCCACAATTCCAGACCTGAAATCCAGGATCATGCCTTGGGCTTAGTTTAAATGTTCTTGCTTAGTTCGCATTCCGGGTATGTGGCAAGCAAGAAAAACTTATTCGCCATAGTTACGATATTCTTTGCTGATAGTACTACTAGCTCTTGACTTAAGGGGCAGTAAGTAGCTCACCAATTACGGGTGTCCGCGTCCCGTAGTCTAACTGGTACTCAAGTCTTCTATAGCAGTATGGCTTTATTCTTTATGGGGTGGAGAGAGGAGAGCGGGTAGTGGGCTTCTCTCGATTTAGTTTAGTATTTTTAGAAGAGAAAGATTCTATTAAAGATATCCAAATAGTAAATGGTATAGTAGCTTCCCCAACGCAGAGTCAATCTTTAAGAGTGGCTGCCCTAAAGAAGAATTATTGTTTTCTTCCCATCTCGGAGCAGAGAATCCTTCATATCGGATGTTGGTCCCCCCCCTAGAAGCGGATGAAAAGTCGGAGCTAGTCAGACGCCCCCTCATCCTCAGGATTTGCTGGCCAAGACGGCGCCTCACATATGGGTAGTTATTCCCTCCCGACCTGTATGAAGAAGATAGTAGACCGGGCATTGCGTATCAATAGGTAGAAGAGAAGCTGGCAGTCCGATCCAATCCCCAACTTCTCGAACGAGAAGTCTTCTATCGGTGGTAAAATCGACTCATAAACCTTCGCCAGCCGGAGAATCTTGAAGGGACTCAGGTCCAGCTGGAGAAATGATTGAAGAGAGTAGGGCTTATGGCCAATACCTCCCCTCAGCAGGTGGACCCGCCATTCCGAAGAAGATTGAGCTAGCTATAAAAGAAAGATTAGATGTCCTACCGCTCCGTGGGCTACTGAGGCTCCCAACCCCCGAAACCCTGAAAGGCCACTCAAAACCGTTCCGTCTGGCTTAGCTTATAAGTAGACATGAGCCCAAACTCAAATAGCCCCGAGGTCAGTCCCATGTCTGAAAATCCAAAACTCTACTCACTAAGTACTGTCATTATAGACCAGTTGTCTTGAAGCCTCCCTCAACGAGTAAAGCGATACTAAGTTATTAGAATAAGGCAACTTACTTGTAACACAAAACCTACTATTCTGGCTAGGACAGAGCGATCTGATTCCTTACCTCAGTAAGCACCAACTGACCTGTAATTTTACATATGACTACGGCACGCATGACGCATGGTTTACAACCTTTGCCTTAGCGTACAGCGAGTTATATAGAAAGCATGAACCATCGATCAAGCGAGTTGATTATCGGTATGCTTGCTTCGCCAGTAATGATAGATGATCAACAAGTCAAGGATTACCGCATCAGGCACTAATATACCGCTTCCGTCGGTCATAGTTCCGTCTCTCAAGTAACTAGGCGGGGACAGGATTCGAACCTGCAATCTTCAGATCATGAGCCTGATGAGTTGACCATTCCTCTACCCCGCTTCTTCCCCTTCTCTTTCTCTTATTGATAGAGGAAGACTGCCCACACTGAACACCAACCCAATCTCGATGAAACGAAAAGCAACTACATCCTGAAATAACGAGAATTCTTCTTTGTTTACTCAACCTCGAATCAAAACTTTTCTACGCTTTCTTCTCTTACGAGATTTCGAGTTGGATGAAAAGAGCGCTCCTAAAGGTTTAATAAGACATTCGATTCTCATTCATCAATAACTCTACTTCCGTGTACGGTCCGGAAGAAAAGGAGTTCATCTCAAATCAAGGCAACACGCACTCAATCCGACAAGATAGATAGAATTATCGAATGGAATCCAAGTCTGGGGTATCCTATGAATTTGAGTTATAGTTGGCGAAGGGGGGGCACGAACGGTATAACAAGAAGTACGGATTCGACTAGCTGTCTCGTGTTTATCTCAATCCGGAGCCATAGCTAAGACTATACAAATAAGACAGCAAGTGCACCCTTACACCGATGAAGGAAGACTAGCCAAGTCCCCTCCCTCTCCCAATACCAAAAGAAAACAGAAAGACTAGAGCTAGATATCGTTATCCAAGCGCCCTATCGCTTACAAAGCTCGGAGAGAGAGCGCTATCCCATAAAGAGCTCTCTCTCCTCAGAGGCAGAGAAGTGGACAAATGAACTGAATCCGCAGCTATTGAATCCACTATTATTGTTCAAGCTCTTCTTGCTTGAGTTGAATCAGCCCAGAGTTCATCAAGAGAGGAGGAATGGAAGGCAGAGATAGCAAAGGTATTGGGATCTAGCGAGGTCAAAAGCTGCTCCACACATCTACCAGGTAGGTGGTTAAAATCATTCCATACCCTGCCTCAAATTACTTCAGCCTAAAACGAAGTCAGAGGCCAGGTCATTAAGCCCAAATTAAGCCCAATCTAATAGGTTGCGTTCCCCCGTTTGAGAGTCAGAATCCTAGCTAGGTGAAGATCTACTGGATGGAGGGCGGAGCTTTGTATGAAGCAGAACCAGAAAACCTTACTAAGCGAGACGGCAATGCAGACAATGAAAGGGGCTTCCCTATTACTGCAAGACCCCGGGCTATATGAATAGTCCTAACATTTCAAGCAAAAGGAAATAGACAAGCATTTAAAGACGTAGATTTGACTCGAAGCCTGATACGATTTCATTCAAAGTGGAAGGTTGGATTGCTTTTGCTTTTGACCCCTTCCCGCATCTAGGCTCTATCTAATGCTTACTTCTCTCATCCAGGAAAGAAGAGCTAAGCCTTCAAGTCCTACCACTTAAAAAGATTACTCCGTCTAAGGCTATCTCGCTGCTTCTCCTATTGTGAGACCTTTTCTAGTTAATGTTAATGGATTCCCTATGCTTCTCTTTCCCCATTCATTTCGAACCTCCGACAGTAGAATAGCGAACCCCTTTGTCCTGTTGGGAAAGCAGGACGAGAACTATAGTATAGGACGGGCTTTAGAAGCAGTGCTCGTCTTTCTCATTCGGAGCTCCGGTTGAAACCACGGTTGCCTGATCCGGAACCAGCTCTAGCTACTGTTCCATCTCCTGCACCAGCGAAGCAATCTATTTCATGTTCCACAGACAAGGCATCTCTATCTCCATTTCTTTGTTCCGATGTCTATCCAGCGGACTCCCCATATCTATATCCCTGGGATGCAATGAGCCAAATAAAAGTCTTTATTCCCCATCTCCTCGGAGGCGAAACAAAGAATCAAATTGGGGGCGGCCCAACTGAACCTAAGGCTTTCAATTGTTCCCCATGACCTGCTAACCCGCTAAGCCCTTTATGCGGAGGTTACCCCATATAAAGCTGGATACCCGCGGGTAAGAACCACCTCTCTCTTGACATAAGCTAGGTTCTCCAGAATACAGCGGCCGGATAAAGGGCTTCCAAAAGAAAAGGGGTAATGCTTGCTTTAGAACCGGTTTCTCTCCTTTTGAGGGGCTCAGCTACTCTAAAGTACCTCGATTGATTCGTTGCATTTGCCCCCTTCCGGATCTAAGCTATTGGTGGGTAGGTTGTACCGCCCGTTGAAAGTATAGGAAGACATACGAAAGGAAGAATGTAGAACTGCAAGAAGTAACTTCCAAGGATACAACTGCTGGGATTGCGAGACTCCCGGAAAGACATGCAAATACATTCGCGCGGCTACAAGAGAGTTCTTTTACTGTGTCAACCTGTTTAATGAATGGGGCTTTCGTAGTCCCTATGAAGACTTCATCCGTCATCACAAATGGTGGCTGCGGGACTGTATCTTTTGTTAATCGAAAGAATTTCTCAGCTAGTAGAAGCCTGCGCATATAAGAAAAGCGGGCCCTCTTTCCTATATGCTCTTTTACCTCTTCTTGGAGATTCTTTTACCGCATCTTGTAGTTCTTCAACTCCCTTCAACAAGCAGATTGTGGCTAAAACTGGCTCTTTAGGAGCTCTTTAGACAAAACCTACTTCTTGAAGGGATAAGAAGCAGAGTTCGGAACAGCTCTTCCTATTCTTTTCCAATTAGCAGCCTACCCCAGCCCAGATAGGCTTGAGATATAGACTTCTAAAATAGTTCATCAGTTTAGTCGAAGATGAAGGGAGAAATGAGTAATTCGATCTCCTCTTTCAGGGGCTCAGCTTAGTCTCTGTCCCTCTTTACTTAGCAACTTGTTATAGCTAGAGTTTTGGGCTGTTTGTTAGGAGGTTTTGTTAGCTACTTCAGTAGTCAATTCCTTCTTTGAAAGATGTTTTGCTTAGTCCCGCGAAGTAGGGTGCGTAGATATAGGCTAGGCTTCTTTTAGATTTCATCCTTCTCGTAGACCTTTGAGAAAGAGGCATTCCAAGAACTTCCATAGAGGAGAAAGACGCTGCCTTTGCCCAGTTGAGTGGTTTAGCCTTCCTTCTTCTTTATCATGGGCATTGTTTAGCTCTTGAGATTGGAATCTCTTCTGTCAGGAAGGAGGAATCAAAGAGAACAAGTAAACTAGGCCCCACAGTGTCCTCGGCTGGCCCAACGTATCCCTATTTGATAGAGGTTCTTAATCCCCCCGGGATATCTCGTAAGGAAGGAAGAATCATTTCAGTCCACTGGTTCTAGCTCTGTAGCTGTAGTAGTAAGAGGAAGGTTATATTAAGCAAACCTGTAAGTTAGTGATTCAAAGTATAGCCCTGGTGTATGAGATATTTCATTTTCAGTGAAAGCTGGCTAAGAATCCGGTATGTTCCCCAGCCAATTCTTTTTCACAGCTAAGCTTATCGTTCTGCCCATACTAGACTTTCTATTGATTGAGACCCAAAAGAAGAACTTATTCTTAATAAACATTCCCCCGTAGTCACAAGGTAAACCGAAGCCAAGGTCAACCTCTCTGCAGAAAGCATAGCACCTACCCTCGCGTAACAAAGCTAGTCGCTGCAGGCCTAGGTGCGGGAAGCAGCATCAAAGCTAGTAGCCGAAGTAACAGATCCTGTGCCAATTGCCTATGGCTTTTTTTAACCAGTGAACGTAGCTGGGAGAGGTCCTAAAGGAAGATGCAAGCGCAAGGTTCCCGGTGAATGACCCTTTGATTTGTAATGGAGCAAGACGTTACCCTCGAAATTAAGTATATTGATATATAGACTCCGCGGTTAGGGACCATGACCCAAATAGAGTTCCTACAAAGGCGTCTCCACCCGTACTAGGTGAGAAAGAGTTTGAAATAAAGATGCACCCGGTTGACCGAGCCAATAACCTTGTTGCTTGTGAACCAGTTTCACTAGTTCTGGCTTTCAATTACAGAGCCTGTTGAAGTACCCATTCCCATGAGGATGCTTGGGGTTGCACTTTTTTTCCTGTAACAGTCTTAAAACCGCTTCAAACAGTTAGGAATTAGCCTAAAAACCAGTACTTCCTCACCCCGTAAAGAAAGCGATTTGAATAAGGCAATTGCCTACGTTCGAGAAAGCCTTTCCTTACTTCACTTCTTCGCAACTAACCCTTTTTGGAAAGTGGGTAGTAATGGCACTCAATAGCCTCTAATAGAACATCGGATTCAATACCAGCTGATGAAAGAGGAGAGAGAAGAATGGTATCGACAGAGCGAGGGGCATAGAAAGGATTTGTGAACATCTATTCCAGTCTTAGAACTTGTCCAATCCCCCCGGGGAGCTTATTCGAAGAGTCAGAGACGATCTTCCACTTGCAGCGGATTCTCTTACTTTAGCTTTGCACCCTTCGCTCGCAGGACAGTGCAACTAGAAAAAAGGTATTTTTCTTATAGTGAAAGGAAAACTAAATTAAGAGAAATTCATAGCTATCTCCCGCAGGCTACTCTTTAGATCGTTTCACTCGTGCTTCCTCTCGTGTAAGCACTTCGTTCCACTCGTTTAAGAATACTCATACAGCCTAATATATATAATAGTAATGCAACCCGGCTAGCTGACAAGGCTTTTTTCTTTTTAAACTTTTATCTTAAACTTTTTCTTTGATATGCCAGAACTCTCTTTCTGAATGTCTCCTTTCTCAAACCACCGGACAGAGGTTATACGCTTATTATTTGATTTAGCCTGAACTGATAAGAAAGATCTGAGTAAGAACTGAGGTAATATGAAAGATTTAGCTTTGCGTTCCTTGAGTATTTTTCTGCCCTAAACTAAGAAAGAGTATAGTTTTGATAAGAGTCTTCCATACTATCTGCTGGATAGTTTTCTTTTCATTTCAACGCCCTCATTCTTAAACTATGGGAATTTCTTCTGGTTCGCTACTATCTGAGCCTACAGCTCACGACTGACCTTGAACTGGCCAAAAGCTGCTTTCTATTTGAACAGAATTCTACAATTGCATTACCTTTGGCTACACTTCCTTATCTCTCTTCCTGGGCGTGCGTAGAAACCCCTGCTTGAACATGAGCTACGGACCCTCCCCACGGGTTAATTCTCGCTTTCTATAGAGCCATCAGATGAAAGTTTTGAACGGTCTCCAGGATTGACTCTTTTTTCATAGGCAAGACTAACTAGTAGTTCCAAAGAAAGGAAGATAGGATGTTGTCCTCAAACTTTTGTGAGTTCAGCGATCCGAGGGCTAGTGAACTTAGCCTCTTTTATTTGGCATTCATTGAGCATTCTCTGTTCTGGACTGACTGAGAGCAGGGAGAGAAGGAAGTTGATTGACAGACCAAGGATTGGATGGCTCGCATTCGACTGGACTGAAAATAGTGTATATAAAGATCCGACTGGCTACTGGCTTGAAACCGAGGGATTGACTGCGTGTTACCAAGCATTTACACTCTCACTATGCTTAAGACATCGGATTCGTGCATTCTAGTGCATCGTTACTTCTTTACTTTCAAACTGCACTTTCTCGCTTGCTCTCCCTTGAAAACTGAAGAACCCTTTGACAGCTACCGTTGACTCCTTTCGGGGAAAGCACTCTTAGGAGTGAATGGGCAGCGCTCACTTGGCACACTGAAGCTTTCAAGTCTTTTCCTATAGATTAGGACCCCTCGCATAGATCACGCCGACCTACGCACCCCGTGTGTGGGTTCCCAGTTCATCTCCCCTTTTTTGAATTTCCCCGCTAAAAAAAAGGCTTTTACTTATTTTCCTTCCCGACGGACTTCGATCTCCTTTATTTATTGCGTTGGATCGTTATCGTCGATCCATGCTGTGAAATGATCAAAGGGTCCGTGCTGAAAATCGAATCGTTTTCACGGATTGACTACTCGTAAGGCCGGTTTCAGCCTTCCTCCTTTATGATCGTAGGGGGATAAGGGGGTGTACCATTCAATGCCAGCTCTAGGGTTTGTTCATACCGATTCTTTCTTCTGTGAAACCTCCCTTAGCTTAGGTCTTCTTTCGCGCAATGGCTTTTTCTTTTGTTGTTGTAGCTGCTGACCCGAAGCGAAGCAAGTAATCATTCCAAGCCTCCAGGCTAAGACAGAAAAAGGCGATTCGAGACGACAAAAGCCATATGGATTCTCAATAAGGGAGGAACTCGACCTCGGCCTGTACTGCTAAAGAAAAAGGGCTATGGAGATGAATGCCCGTAGATCGAGGCTGAGCTGGTGGCCAATGAGAATCGTACTTTGCTAACCAAGCTTGTGAAAGGGAGGGAAAAGCACCAGCCGGCCATGAATGATGACCAGGGTCGATTTCCTCTTCCTTCCAGATGAATGGGAAGGGGAGAACGAAGGGGGAGGAAAGATTCCTGCTTGTACAGTGGGACCTCGTTCTCGACCAATTGATTAGCCAGACCTCTTTCGATCCTTTGATACCGACCGCTTGAAAGAGGTTGGAACGATTCCTGTGCATTTTCCCCATGAAAGCACATTCGGGAATAGCTCCTGCTTTAGAGCTCTCGTACTTAGTGACGAGTTCGAGCCTTACCTTATAAGCATGCGAAGGAAAAAGAGTTGTACATCCAATTGCACAGGCCATTTACCTTAGACGGTAGGCCAAAGAAGGAGTTTAAAATAGACGGATTGGAAAGCTTTACATAATGTAATGTTAAATTGAGAATTGCCCTAAGATTGATGGGTTTACCTCGAATAAAGTGACATCTTTGTGGGATAAAATAGTTCATAATTTGCTTTCTTCAACCGTACTGGATACTCTTTTCTCAGCTAGACTAAACTGGCTCTGCCTCACCAGGTCTACTAGAGGCAAGTCTATAAACTGCGCAACCCTATATGCATTCCTACACCGAGGGAGGCCTCCTTCATACACATAAGTGGAAAGAGCTGCAGTTTTCTTCTCCTTCGCCCGAGGAGCCTATCCCTGCTTTGTTTGATAAGCCGCGGATTCCCGGGGTTCCAGAGAAGGGGCTATATTAGATTGTCACAATCGTTGCACGAATTGGGCTTTCCTCGATCGAGAATACCCCCCTATTTGGAAAGTTCTCCCATTCGTTTCTTATATTATCTCGTGGCTGTTGAAAAAGAAGTCTAGTTTCGTGGGGATTGAACTACAGGATTGGTTGCTTTTGGAACCCCAGGCATTGAGCATTTTGGGAAAGCAAGCATTGTTCAATTTCCTCGTTCAATTGCTTTTGATTTCTCTTCGAGGAAGGGGATGAAGATGGGGATTTGTGCCAAAACCCTAGGGTTGCGCTCCGATTTGATGGCATTGTTGAGATCTTCAGGTGGGGGACACAGAAGACGAATCTTATGCTTGGTCGATAGGATTTCGAATCTTCTTTCTAATCTCAAATAGAGGGAATACTGAGTGAAAGTAGAGTAGTTGGCCGGCTCGGTCTCTGTCCCTGTTCGTTAGCAACGAAGTAGGGTTGTCAAGGTTCTTTTCTTTCCTTGAATGAGTGGGATGAGAACTGATTACCCAATTTTTTCTTTCTTTAGGAGGAGCAATACACGTGGGTCCAGAGTTGATGCCAATGCTGAGGCTCTGTCAAGACGTAGAGATTTCAGCAACTCATAGATAATTTGAAGGAATCCATGCAGGCAAAGAAGGTGTCGAATACCGAAGCAGCCTCATCTTCTGAGAAGGCCTTAGTGCCACGTGAGGATATCAGGAATGAGGAAAACGTGGTTGATATTGCATTAGTACTACACAAGAGCTCGTTGAGGGCCCCCACTACTCTGGATCCTGCGAAGAACACAGCAGTAAAGTTGGGTACGGAGTATGCAGGGAAGGAAAATCAGTTGGGTCCCTTGAATTGAAATCCGAAGAGAGCTCAAGGGAGGTCTTTTCTTACGAAGTAAAGAAGATAAACCTCCAGACAAACATGGAAGAGTTGGGTTATGAAGCAGGCTTTGAAGAAGAAGCCAAGGTCGAAGTGAAAACCCCCGACATACATGCATTTCCAGACAAGAAGATTGAATGTGGAGGAATAGTCCACATGATGAACCAAACGAAGCTTGAGGGGCAGAGTGAAGTTACCATTTTAGGAGCAGATGCCCCTATATTAGATAATGGCTGGTAAGGGAAATGAATGAAAGAAGCTTCTCCAATAGATGTCATTTCTTTAATTCCTTTGACAGCTGAAGTTCCAGTGCCATTTGAGTAAGGAAGATTGGCCAATCTGAATGACTCCCTGTGATACTTTGAGAGCAGATGTATTAGTAGTTCCTTTTCTAGTTTTAAACCAAAATGAGAATTCAATCACCAAGTGGATATCTCGAGAACTAAAGGTGCCAAGCCTCGGATTCGACTTGAAATGAGGATAAGGGTTCCGGCTAGATATGTATGATTCACCCGGTACCAGGTATTGGTAGTAGCGCCAGTCTCTTTTCCCTCCCTCTGTATGAGTTGAGAGGTGGCTACTAATTAAAGATAAACCCTCGGATTATTCCTCCTTTTTTTCTTTTTTTATAAGGGCTCACATGTATAGACATGATGAGAAGGGGGATCTGACACACTAAAATCTATTAGTGAGAACCGTTGATTGAATTACTTTTCCCTCGACTGGACTTGAACTTATACTATGAAGAACAGGCGCTATCCCAATGGGTGCAGGATCTACTTCAACCAACTTAGGGCGGAGCAAAGAATCAATCAAGCCATGAAGGAAGTGTAGTTGTAGTGAGCAGAGTCTGGAAACTCAGCTCTAAAACCTGATGTTCATCTACTCGTTGACTCAGCCCTTAGGCGCGCAGACAGAAATGATAGTAATCTTGCTGGTCTCTCCCGTTGACTTTAGCTTATGTTGAATAACTTCATGACCCATTCCAAGTCACAGTCCCTTTGCTACTGCTTACATAGTCTTCGCCGATGCCTTTAAGAAAGCGGCAATTATCATAGCTCCTCGCGCTTTGTTGAGTTAAGCTCACTCATCTTCTTCCTTCTCGCTACTCAATTTCTTCAGCCGGGCGGTAAGAGAGAGAAAGCTCCGTTATCACGGAAATACATGGCTTTAAAGCTCAATGCTTCGCCCGGAAGGCTGTAGGTGCTTGGGTTGGAACGAGTGGTAAGGGATGCTTTCTCGCCGTGTCGACTAAAGCAATCGGGAATGCAATTCAGGATAGGCGATCAGAAGTAAGGTCGACTTTCAAGGGGATAGATCAGCATCGCTCTAAACTGACGATCGTCTTTTCATGAGGTGGATTCAGATGCTAAATAGATTCGTGTTCAGCTTCAATGAGTACGAAAGTAGGCTCTTCATTAAGCCCTCGAGCACGGGAAAAGACCTCTTTATGCCGACTCATCCGACAACGGAACGGAAGACATGGGTCTTGCGACCTGCAGGGTCCGTCGCTACCCTTCCTCTTTTTTACCTCGTTAGCCAAAGAGCCTTGACTCTTCCTTCGATCCAGGCCCGGGCTCTCTCTCTCTCTTAGAAGTTGACCTAACCCTGCCAGCCGGTCACTTGAGCGTTGCATTCAAGAAACCATCTAGTCATCTCAGTCGTCTTTTTCTCTCTGCTTTATTTCACGGTCAGAGAGAAAGGAAAGAAGTCCTACCCCCTGGGAATACTCTTCAACTCGATAGCAACTCCTGCTTTGGTTTCGCTCTATTCCAACTCATTCCACCAACTCGATAGGAACTGATGGAAGTCGATTCGCCCCGCTTTCATCATTAGGGTGAGGATGAAAGAGGACTCTTCCCCGCTCTTTCTGCGGTTAGACCTACGATCAAGTAAATGGCTTTGACACCTGCTTCGATGCCCCGGGAAAAGGATCTGCTCTTGCCGGGTGGGACTGACCTAAGAGTCCCCTATTCCTACATGACAGGAAGAACTTCTATGCCAGTCCTACTACCAGAGTACGGACCAGACTTATAATATCTCCTCCTCCAGTACTCAAAAGAGACTGAAGAGATAGGGCTTCACTCCTTCGCCTATAAGACGAAAGCAGCTAAGAGTTAGACCTGATGATGTCTATAAGCTAAATGTTGATGCTGCGGTAGTGGATGAATTGACTTACCTAATCTGTAAGAAATTGATAGGTTGGCATATTGTTCTATGAAAGGGAATCTCTTACCTATTTCCCCTAGTCCCGAAAGGATACTCTCTCTTCCGCCTGAAGTGGTCGATGTTGTGGGATTGCGCTTGCCTTATGCTTTCTTTTCACCTTCTTAGTCTGCTATGCTTCAGTCTAAGGAAGATGATATTTCTTAGCCCCATCGGCTTACGTCTTGTCTGCTCCTTTTCCTTACTAGTCTTTTCAAGTCTAAGTCAGATTCGAAGCTCTTTGATGGTCAAATGCCTGGAATGAGAGCAGAAAAGGCGTTAATCGTTCGCTAATCTTGACAGTTTCCATTTTCGATTGAGATAGCGGTAGTGAGCTCTCCAATAGTGCACCGAAATCCGCTAAGGCGGATCACAGCATTGAGTGATGGCGAAGGGCAGAGAGTTCCGTGACCCGAGCCGAGGTTGCAAAAAGAATAGGAATCGAGTGAAGAAGAAATGAAAAACAATAGAGGCAAGAGGAAGAAAAGGAGACTTATACAACTACTGCGGCTATGCTATAAAGTACTCCCTCTCGATTACGGGCACTCTAGATGGCTCGCAAAGCACTTCACTTCCACTGGATGGGAACTAGCACTCGATTAAGGAACTCCTACTTCAATGCCAACCGGAGTGGCCCTGTAATCTTCTCCATCAGGGTGGCTACAGTGAGATAGAGCGGTGAAGCTGTGTTCTGAACAGAGCAAGCAGGGGAGGGTATGACATTAGAACGCAAGGTAAGCCCCCTGAATTGGTTATGCCTACGACTTGTATCAGAGAGTGCTCCAATGGGAACATAAGTGAGATTTCGTGGGTTATCATAGAGGAATTGCGCGACATAACATAAGTGATGAGCCACGGGAATTCCCCACGATGAGAGTAGGTCCGCTCAGAAGCAGAAGCTGTGGGCTTCCGAGAGCCCCTGCATCACCTCCCCTCACACTATGCATCCTTTCGGCTCGGTATTCACACACAAAGAAGTGAATCCGGAAGTCGTAGCCTTTCGGGGCTGTTACGTCTTGGTCGACTAAACCAAACCCTGAAAATGACTTACCCGGCCCAAACTCTTCTGGAACCGGGGCCGCCCTCTTAAGCTTTCCACGGCCAAAGCCCTTCTCACCCCAACCACTCATTCTCTTCCATGCACCCGCCCATACTCTCGCCCCTCTCTTTTATGCGTTGGTTCACTAAAAACCATATCACACCTGCTAACACGGATATCACACAGCAGTCGACGACCAAGCAGAAATCGCTCCCCCATGTGGGAAATAGTTGAGTCAAAACAAAGGGGCAACGTCAAGCAGTTCTCTTTTAGATTTATATTTATAAGGAGATTACTAATCAAAAGATAGAAAGCTTAAAGCATTCGCCCTGAAATCTCCGATTGATTCTTGGTGAGCTCTTCATTGAATACCGTTTGGGGTAAATGCACGAGGACAAAGACAAAGATTCTCCCAGAGGTTGATCTTTAAGCTAGAAAACCGGCTCAATCTTGATGAAGTGAGGCCTTTTGCTCTTCTAACGTAAAAGGCCTCACTTTCACTGCATAGCCGCGCTAGCAGGTAGTCTGAGCCCTATGTCCCAGGCATAACAGGAGCTCGCGTGGTTCACCGCCTAAGTACAGTAAAGTAAGTACATCCTCTTTTTGACTCTTCTTTGAATGAGCGAGTAGATCCTTACTTCCGTAGCCCCAGACTCCTAAAAAGTGTCGCCGGACGATTTGATCTACCTGGTAAGCTATAGCAGAGCACAAAGCTAAGATGAAGTCTGCCCCGTGGAATGAATTTTTTGATACTACACGGATACTCTATCTGCCGGTGATACATATGTTCAATCGGCTGCTGCTAATTGGCATTTCCGAACGGTTCGACCTAGCATTGATCTCTTATCGAGGTCTACCACACTAAGAGTTAAGAAAGAAGGGCCCTACCCGAGCCGACCGAACCCGATCGATGCCTGGACACAAGAAGCCTCAGGCGTACAATCAACTATGCAGTTAAGTAAGGTGAAAGGTTGATTAGACCATCAACCGAAATCGACGCAGGTTTTACGACGCCTTGGATGCGATTGACATCGAAACGAACCCATCTAACCGTCAGTCTGATCTCCCTGGAGTTTTCTATAGGTATAGGAAGGAGTCAGCCTTAGCTGTAAGGATTGGAATATGTTCCGAGAAGAGGCTCTTTCCAGCCCTTCTCTGCTTCCTTCTGTTTTCCTACAACCGGGATTGATACGGTCACTCGAAGCTTCCGAACATTTTACGAATCCACTGCTCTTAGCTTTCGTTACCCGTTAGATAAACAATCTAATTACTTAGGTCTCGTAATAGCACTCTAACTCTAAGGCCCTCTAAGACGAATCAAGGAAAGAATTATACAAGCGAGATGAAAGTACAAACATAAGTCAGAAAGGAAATCTTTGATTATTCGAATAAATGGGGGGGCTTCTTTGCCCAATAGATGCTTAGAATCCGGGGTGAGAAGGGGTAGTGTACTCTTATCCGCGGATTGACGGCCTTGGCTTATTCATTCAAGATAGGAAATTCCACTCAATCCTAGAAGACCTTCCTCTTCCCCCGATCCGGTAGAGCGTGAAGCTTTGCTTTGGAATCGAACGAGAAGCTCGAAGGAAGTAGCCAATTCAAAGGTGGTTTCTGTCATCCTCTGCTTACAGCCTAATTCAAATCTAGGTTCCATCTTAGTACGCAAAGTCTGAAGAAAGAAAAGGGAAATCCAGAGTTAGAAAAAATCTGTCCGAATCTAAGACATCCAACTCAAAATATCGTAAGAGAAGAAAGCTCTTAGCAGAGGGTGGAGAAGTGCCAATCCTTCGTGGATTGATCGAGTTCCGTGTACTGATTGGGTTTACGTTAAGTAAGTAAGGATCGCCACACCCGGCTTTCCTGACTGACCACCAACCCAATCTCGATGAAAAAAGGAAAAGTACAAACAATGACATCTGTGAACTCGGATAGCCTACGATTTATTGAATCGCTCATGCAACTTGGATTTGATTCTCTTAAGAAATTTCTAGCAGGAATGACTGCGGTGGGTGGTAGCTGGATAACAGTTGCTAGCTCGGCCCAGTCTCGTCTCCTGTCTCGTACGTAGCAGGAAAAGGAAAGCATGTGAGCTAGTTCGAGACAGTGATCCAGTGCCTGTAGTTGAAGTTTAAGGTTAAAAAGCGGAAGGGGATACCTTGTAAAGTAAAGATCTTGTCCAATAGATAGGAATACCCAAGCCAAGAGATCCTACTGGATGTTGAAGAGGCCTTTTCGTGCAACCTATCCTATTCTTTCAATCCTTTAGCTTATTGGTCGAGTTTACACAGCTTTCAGTTAGACGTGTAACCGTAAAGCCAGAAAGGAATGGAATCAGGTAATCCCCGCTAGGAAAGATAGTCGCAGAAGGGGCATAGCGGCATAAAGGCTTTGTCCAATTCCTCCTCCTCCTCCTACTTCAATATCACCTGCAGCACCCGGATTTCCCCCTCCTAAATAGCAAACAAGATCAGATCCCTTCCCCTTCAATCAAAACTCCGAATTTACTATCACCAACCATGTCGGGAATATAGGCTCTTGGATTAGAGGGCTATCATTCTGTAGCAGGTCGATCCACAGAAAGCGAGAGATTCATTCCAAAAGGAGTAGGCATCATCACGGCCACCCACCGATATGCCGAGGGAAGAAGATACTGGCTAGGAATCGAGCCTTTACGCATGCTCAAAAAAAAGAGTTTTTGTCAATTATACATATCGATATGAGGTCAAGGAATAAAGGTGTGTGGTCCATTCCGTCATCAGCTCTTAGGAGATGCAGTAAAGGATATCCAGCTAGGGGCTGCTTTGACCAATAGTGATAGCTAGTCAGGTATGATAGGGTGGAAAGGTGTGACTCGACTAAAGAAAGAGAGGGGGAAGGCCAAATACGAGATCACAGGGATCGGGCTGGAGCTCGACAAGAGCGAGACAGGAAACCATACAGTCGACGGCTAGCAAGAAGAAGGAAAAAGATAGGAAAAGCTCAAGGGATTCGATTCTTCGAATCACCAAGGCAAGTGCTCCAGCTATCTATTAAAATAGAACCGGGTAGTGGTAGTGAACCGGGGGAGGGTCATCGGTCATGCTAAGGTTAATACAAAGCAACTTGACCAGCGTTCAGAACCAGAATGAGATACCTTACTACTGACTGACATTCAACTCAAAGGTATCTTCAAAGTGACACCAGCTCTAGGGCTTTCGGGGTAGTATGTTTAGATACGTAGCTCGGTGTCTGAAGGAAGGTATGATTGTAAGGGAAGAAAAGTTAGATTCGCAAGTATCAAATAGTAGGAAGCTACCCATATTGTTAGGCAGGAAAAGGTTTAGGAAATTGATTCAAGCAAGAAAGGCACAGGGTTATGGGCTAATAACAGGCCCTTGCTCGAGAGGTATGAGTTAGCATCAAAGTATGCGTATGATCTCAAGCCAAGTGACGATGGTTTCTTTCCCTCTACAGGCGGTTGTTTCATCAGTGCGATTGTCATCACCCGCATCAGTGATGAACCTACCTCCCGATTTCTGACACCTGGGGCACGAGAAGTAAGGAAATAGTTATGGTAGTTCAGTCACCCTCGGGCAAGAATCATTCAATTCACTCTTGGTTAGCTGTAAGGTAAGTAAGCTTCCTTTTTGAAGGTTCGGGAATTGATAGAGGCCCTAATTCAAAGCCTTTTTCTTTGGTTATTTCCTCCGGTTAGATCTTCGGAACCTTTTCCGGAAGTGGAGAACGTTAGAGCATTTCCAAACGGACTTCACTACGACGTGATGAATGGTATTTCTCAATAGGAGAATAATCGATTTCTACCCCCACGAGCATTCTGCTTAGATAATATAAGGCATTTTCTTTTTCTTTGCGAGATTTTCTATCGGAGGGATTGACTTCTATTTCTTCCCTAC
Source organism: Cardiospermum halicacabum (assembly GCA_031304145.1). Taxonomy (NCBI): domain Eukaryota; kingdom Viridiplantae; phylum Streptophyta; class Magnoliopsida; order Sapindales; family Sapindaceae; genus Cardiospermum; species Cardiospermum halicacabum. Next base: position 1,657 of record JARJHC010000112.1, on the reverse strand, counting down.
CTCTGAACTTAAAAGGCTATCTTCTCAGTATACTTTTTTTAGGCTATAAGGGAAACCCAGTTGGAAGCACTACTTAAACCATAGTATCTCTCTCTTTTAAGGTAGAGTCATTTTATCCAAGCCGTGTAGATGGAGTTTGAGTTCCTTTCCTTCTATCTATTTAGATTGTACCCAGTCTAAGTCTGAGTATTCATAAAGGCAGTCTTTTGCAGTTCGCTTATTCCCATTGATTGAATAGTTGATAGGACCTCTCTTGGTGGAAGTGAGTAAGACTTTCCTGGGGGGGCACGGCACACAGGGCAAGTGTGTACTAGCATAGTAGTTTCCTGCTGTATTTGTATTAGCCGTATATGGAGCAAATGAATTGGAAAGCCAGGTAATCAATTACTGGTTATTTATTATTTAGAGCCAGGGGGGGATTTCTTAAGCGCATCCAATTGAATCAGTAGTTAAGATAGCCACTATAAATAAAAAGCATCAGGAAGAAAATCGGTTGTGCTAGAGGAAGCTCTTTTCTTTGGCTTGGCTCTTTCCCGGTGGAAGGAATTGAATCAGAATCGGTTCTTTTCAAATCGGTTGTTGTGAAAGATTGGGTAATTTTTCAATTAGGAGCTGGTGAAGGAAGTTAATCAGTAGCTGTGAGACTGGAGCTAGTGGCATAGATTGAATTTTCATCTTCCTCGCACAGCTTAATTAACCCTTAAGGGAGTGAGTGCAAAGAGGCTCCGAAAGGTTTAGGCTTGAGGCCCTGCCCTAGTTTGCCTATTTGCTCTTACGGTTGCCGGTGTAAGCAATTAAATCAGAATAAGCTGCTTGAGAATCTAGCTATTTCCTGCCTTAATGTCCGGGGAGCGGAAGTGAATCTACCAGCAGCAGGTTCTTTAATAAAAGAAGATGGTATCGAATGGGACAAGGTTTAGAATCCATAGTTAACCGAGGTGCGGAGCGGTGCGTAGCCTTCTTGCCCTAACCTAAGTCCAGGAACTGATCCTTTTGCCCGGAATGATTAGGGGAAAATGCCATTTTTGACAAAAAAACCGGGTTTTCATGGAAGTAGCACGATTCTTTGATCGAATCAGCTGCAGCTCTTACAGATGCTATTTAATCCGCTCTTAGGACAAAGGAGAAGGAGTCGGGCGTAAAGATACGTCGTTTTCAAGGTAATCAGGGCTTCTTTGAAAGAAGCAAATGGACAAAGCTTTTTTGCCGATATTACCACCCGACCCTCATCGAGCAGGAAGTAGACCAGCCTTTGAAGCCTGAACTCTTACTTGACTTCTTACCCGTAAGGTAAACTGTTCAAAAGTAGCTAGTCTTATCGCTGAAACTCTTGTTTTAATGCTAATGCCCACAGATCTGCCGAGCCAGCCTTCTTAGGTTCTTTTGCGGGATAACCGTTCCGTTCCGTTCTTAGGGTAATAAAACCTGCTAGTCTTAGTGCTACAGAATCCCCTGCTCGTGGAAGGTTTGCAGTGCAGGAAATGAATCACTAGTATAAGAAGGGGACAAGGAATGCAAGCTTGGAGGGACTTTCGGCGCAGGACAAAATAAATGCACAGAAGAAACTCTTAGGTCTTTATCCGGTCTTAGCATCAAATCCTCAGATGTCCACAAGCGTAGCCCAGAATCCACTTTTATTGGCTTGAGAAGCGCGGGC
>JARJHC010000109.1:27500-30000 GCA_031304145.1 Cardiospermum halicacabum | reverse complement strand
CCTTCACCCAAGTCATCTCCCACTTAGGCAATCCTTTCCATTCCACCAAGTACTCCGTCAAACATGGACACCCTCGCTGATATGTCCCCGATCAGCATGTATCCGCTCCACTTGTCGCCTCATGGAGGTCATCAAATCAAGCAAGGCACACGGAGACATACCTTTTCCCCGCCGCTTCTCCCCCGAGAACCTCTTTTTCCCCTTAGAGGTCTTTGAGCATACCCGTGCCTCCACCAACTCCCCTTGCCTTCCCTCGGCATGTTGGCTAGCTCGACTTGAACCACCCCTGGTCCTCCTCGCGACCCCTTGTGGATCCCCTGATTGTCTACCCGCGACAATCTTCCTTGGGCTCTCCTTCGTCGCTTTGCCCCCTGGCATTCCCTTTCGCGACTTCGCCCGCTTCACCAAGTCACTAGCTCCCTTGCTAGCGGCTTGCCCCTTGGCTCCCCCTGAGCCTTCAAGTGCTACCTCGCTCCCCCGAGCATCTACCGCAATAGGAACTTTAGAAGGTTCTAGAGACGTACCTTCACCCTTGCTCTCCTCCAAGGATGACTCTATGGCCTTCTCCTCATCCGCTACAACCTGAATCGCGGTCAAAGTTCCAACCCTAGCGGCACACGTTCCACCGGTACCTCATGTTCCTGCCCCTCGCAAGTGAACTTCATGTACCCATACCTTGTGAACGTCAACGGCAGCACCCGATCCATGAAATCTAGGCCTAACACCACCTTGTAGTCCTTGAGTGACACCACGCTCAAGTCTACTGGACCTTCCCAGCTCCCCAGCTTCATAGGAACGTCCCTTGCAAAGCCAAGAAGTGGCCTAGCAGGCTGATCCACCATCTTGATCCAACCCGGCTCCTTGGCGTACCTGATGCCCAATCTAGTCGCTTCCTCCTCAGAGACTAGATTATGATTGGCACCGCTGTCCACCAGCACCCTGGTGCCTTTCCCCTTCACATAGGCATCAGCATAGATTAAAGACTTACCCGGAGCAATACTCGGCCTAGCAGACTTCCCCGCTGCTGTCCTCACCGAGTTGCACACCCGTAGTGCCCCCAAATGCACCACCTCGCTACTCCCATTGCTCTCATCCCCGGTGATCATGGCATTTAGTTTCGCCTTACTCGGGCATTCCCTCGCGAAGTGTGGCCCTCCACATAGAAAGCACCCCTTGCTTCCTCCTTCGCCCTTGTGCTTGCCATTCCCCCGCTTGGCTGCCTTGTGGGGTGATCTTTCCCTCGATCTTTCTCCGCCACCATTGCTAGTGTTTCTCCGCTCACCAGCATCCCCCTTGTCCGCCGCCTTCTCCCCTTTGGCGTGCTCTTGCTGAACTCTATCAATGATTCAGCCACCGCTATAGCACTTGCCAAGTCTTGGACGCCTCTTCTCTTCACCTCCAACTCAGCCCACCTCTCAAGGCCATCCAAGAAGTAGAAGAGTCTGGACCCCTCGTCCATGGAAGGAATCTCAAGCATAAGTGAAGTATACTCACGGATGTATTCCTTCAACGACCCAGTATGCTTGAGTGCACGAAGCTTTTTCATGGCCAGCTCCATGGCATTCTCGGGTAGAAACTGCCTCTTTAGTTCACCCTTGAACTCATCCCATGTATCCACCCGTGCTAACCCTTTTTCTATCTCAACGTACCTTTGTCTCCACCATAGAGCAGCGTCATGGTCAAGATAGAGGGTAGCGGTGCTTATCTTCGTGCCATCATCCTCAATCTTTAAGGCATCCAAATAACGCTCCACATGCCACAAGAAATTCTCAAGTTCTTTGGCATCGCGCTTACCTGCAAATTTGGGAGGTTCCGGCACCTTCACCTTCGGTACCGTGCTACTCGAACCGGCAGCTCTTGATGCTATGGCAGCCTTGCACAAGCACAAATCCTCCTCCAAGACCTTCAGCTTGGAAGATACCATGCCATGTACTTCAGCCCTTAACTCCCCTAAGGACTTCTCCACCTTCTCCCATAAGGTGTTGAGAGCGCCTTGGAACATACCTTCGAGTTCACCCCGCATGGCATCCAACTCGTCATCCCTTGACTGAGCCGAATCCATCAAGTCCCCTACGGCCAATTCCACCTTAGCCAGCCTAGCTTCGAAGGCATCCACCACCTCGGATGTGCTGGTGACTCCCCGCGTCACCTCCTTCGAATGGCCACGCTTCTTATGTTGTGGACGAGCCCCTTCACGCCCACTCTCCTGCTCAAGTTGCTCAGGAATGAGGCTGCTAGTATCAACTTCCTTCCTAGACATCGTTGCGAACTTCCCCCAAGTAAGCAACACGCAGCTTTGACACTATCCTTGTCAAGAACCTGCTCTGATACCAACTGTCACGCGCCGTCAGCTTCAACCCTGCTAGACACGTGCGGCACTTAGCTCGGGATATCCCCAAACCTTGCTAAGTTCAGCCTTCCCAAATATAGAAGGAGAAACTAGCTCACTCAACTCACTCACAAAGGCACAACTTGAGTTTTATAAGGAAAAGAAGCTTTA
>JARJHC010000107.1:16231054-16420097 GCA_031304145.1 Cardiospermum halicacabum | reverse complement strand
CAAACTATATTCAAAATGTAATTTGAGCATTTTTTATCTTATCGGGTTATTTTTTTTAAATAATAATATATTTAACTATATTAAATAATAATAAGATATTTGAAGAGATGTAATAAAAGAAAGACATCTTTAATTAATACATTTATGAACGATAATATACTAATTAGTGACATATGAGTAAATAACTTGAAAAAATGAACCTAATTTTATAAGATGTTATTAATAATGACATTTGAGTAAATAACCGGAAAAATAAACCTAATTTATAGAATGGAATAGAATAATTTGAAGCATGCTGCGTAGGCAGATTTTGTAACTCTTATATATATATATATATATATATATATATATATATATATATATATATATAAATGGTATATTCTCTTGTTACATATACTTAAGGAACAAGTGTTTATAGCTCAAAAGAATAAAAGATATAAAAAAAAACCACCTAATAAAATCTGTCTTATAAAGTAATTTAATTATATGGGTTTAGTGTATATCCAAAATCAATTATTCGCCCATATCTCTCTAATTCTCCCACTTGGAGACTAATCTAGACATTCCAAAATATTTCCATTCTCCCAAACCGAGTACCAAAAGATCTCACTTAGTCGTAATACCTCTCACGGTAGTATAGTAGTAAACCAATTGAGGTTTTGCACAACCCTAGTTTCCAGCATCAACACCTATACTCAACATGTCTGCTAGATTTTTGGTACACTCACTTTTCTTCAAACACATCTCACCAGTTTCCATCAAACTGCGAGTGAAATGGTTCTTACGACGGATGTGCTTGGTTTTAGAATGATACAATGGGTTCTTCACCAACTTTATGGTACTTTGACTATTAGTGAAAAGAATCTTATCATGTTACTTCTTGCCTAACTCTTCCAAATAAGTAGTCAGCATATCATCTCTTTATCAGCTTCAACTATTACGACTATTCAACCTCTATAGATGGCATACAAATACAATTTTGAAGTTTAGACATCCCACTTACTATTGGTGTAAACATACCCAAATGTGCTTTTGGTAGAGTCCACATCCCCATCAAGATCAGCATCAACAAAACCTTCTAGTACTATCATACATTCCCATGTCAAAGTGAAGTACTAGCTGTTTCTTTCAAGTATTTCAAAAGCCTTTTCACAGATTCTCAATGATCTTTCCCCTATTCGACTTGTACCTACTAACAACTCCCACAACATGTGTTATATCAGGCCTAGTGTAGACCATAGCATACATCAAACTTTCATATGCAGAAGCATAAGGTACATTTGTCATGTTTTCACGCTCCTTAATTGCCTTGGGTGATTGTTCATTTAATAATTTTTTATGGTTTTCTAAAGGATTACTCTTGAGCTTAGCATTATCATCTCTTGAACCTGAAAAACACATTCTCAATGTATTGCTCTTAGAAAAAATTTAAAATTCTTGCAGACCTATCCCAAAAATTCTTCATTCCTAAAATCTGCTTTATTGCACCCAAATCATTCATCACAAACTGATGACAATATTCTTTTGAAATTATTTATCTCCTTCATATTTGAACTTGCAATCAACATATCACACACATATAAGAGTAAAATAACAAAGGAATCAATGAGTTTCTTAAAAGAACAAAATTAATCCTTTTCACTCCTATGAAAACTGTTGTTGCATATGAAAAAAATCAAACTTTTTATATCATGGTCTTGGAACGTGCTTCAACCCATATAAACTTCTCTTGACCATACACACCATGTGTTCCTCAACAGGAACCTCATAACCCTCTAGTTGCTGATTGTAGATTTATTCTTTCAAATCCTTATGTAAAAATACTTTTTTTAACATCCGTCTGCTCAAGATACAAATTTTCTATTACATCAATAAATAACAAAATTTAATTGTATTTAATATCAAAACAAGAGAGAATATTTCAGTATAATCGGTACCTTTCCTTTATGAGTAACCGTTTAACCACTAATTGAGCCTTGAACCTAACTTTACCTTAGGTTCTGTCTTGATCATGAATACCCACTTAGTTAAGAAGACTTTCGTCAAAATAGGCAACTCGATTAACTCCCAAGTAACATTTTTCTCAACAGACCATATCAATCATTCATGGCTTGCTCTCCCTTGATCGAATTCCTTACTTGCAAAGCCTTATTAAAGAATTCTGGTTCATTCCATCAGTTAATAATAAAGGGTTATTTCCAAAAAAACTCACATTTTCTCAAACGTTTCACTTTGAGCCACCGGTTTTGAAAAATTTTGCAAAACCACCCCCAAAATCAAAACCATTAGTGGTTTTGGTATTTTTGTGCGCAGTTTTAGTGTTGTTTGAGTGGTTTTGAAATTATATATATTTTAATTTGGATATTCAAAAATTCCCTAAAATCAAAATTACTCATACAACACCAAAACTGCTCACAAAAATGTCAAAACCACTAGTGGTTTTGATTTTGAGGGTGGTTTTGCAAAACTTTTCAAAATCGGTGGCTCAAAGTGAAATATTTGGAAAAATGGGGTTTTTTTTGGAAATAACCTCAATAATAAAAATAGTATAAAGATAAAAAAATATTGTTCTAGTGCCTAATAACTCTATTAGATCTTCTAAACATTATTTCAGGTCTGTCTAGCCCTGGATCTTGTTTTGTTGCAGTGCTTTTTGGATTCTCCTATGGTTTTACAATAATATCCCGTTGTAAATTTTCCTACAACTTAACATCAACTCCCACTTTTTTACGTCTTCTGATCGCACTTTGTTTTATCCTTATATAGGACATTCTCCTAAAATGTCACGTCACATTGTCTCAAGAACTTTTTATTCTTATCATCCCAAAATTTATACCAAAATTGATCAAAATCATATTCCATAAAGTACCACTTTAAACCTTTGCATTAAGCTTATCTATTTTTCAGGATTAACATGAAAATAAGTAACGCGCCCCAAATTCCGTAGGTGAGAAAATTTATCTTCTTTACCTAACCACACATCTTCTAGAGTCTTGAAAACCAAAGGAATAGAAGGTCCCCTATTTATCAACTATGTTGTTGTGTTCTCTACATCAATTAAAAATACTTTTAGCATCCTAACATGCAATCTCATTTTTCTTACACACTTATTCAATGTTGTGTTCAACCTTTCAGCAATTCCATTCAGTCTTGTCTTACTAGGAATTGTCTTAATATACCCGATTCCCTCATCAATATAGAACTTCTTCAACTTTGCCAAATCATACTCTTTACCATTCTCAGACCTAAGACAAGTCTGATTCTCAACTTTAGTTTTCCACCTCTTAAGGGAGAAAATACATTTGGTTCATGTTTGAGAAAGTAAACTCACACCTTCCTATTAAAGTCATCAATGAAAGTAACATAGTATCTCAAGCCACCAAGAGAGGAAATAGGACATGGTCCCCACACATGTGTGTGTACAAGTTCTACATTCTGACTTTAGTTCTCTACCAGTCTTTATGAAGGTAACTTGTTTCTATTTTTCTAGAATACAACTTTTATGTAGACCCAAATTAACAAATTTGAAACCTATCAAAGAAACTTGCATCTTCATTCTCACTCATGTGTTCAAGTCTGTTATATTATAAACTAGAACTCAATGTGCTATCAATTATGACAACCATGTTTGTACACCCTACAATAGTACATAAAGTTCCATTTTTTGAGTCTCATGCTATCACAATTTCCACTTTCAGACTTTTCCAGGTGCATTCCCCAAATGTTCTATAACCTATTTCATCTAGCTGACCAGATCAAACTTTTCTTGAAATTAGGAATATACCTTACACATGCAACTTCCATTTACCTCCATTTAAAGTATTGGTACATACATCCCCCTTTCCAGTAATCTCGAAGGATTTATTATCCATTGATACACCTTTCCAAATTTTCCAAACATGAAGTTTTGAAATAACTCTAAGGCCGGAGAAGAGTGTAATGATGCACTTGAATCAAGTATCCAAGGTTGAATCAAACTTTCCACACTGAGATTCAGGGCATCCCTAATGTCCTCTACGAAATTTATAGAATGATTATCTTTATGAGCTCTATTATTTTTGTTCTTCTCTGGGTTAGGAAGATCATTTTGGAAGTGTCCCTTATCACCATATATTCAACAAAGAATTTCTATTTTTCCTTGGCATTTTCCCCACCCATTTGACGTCGATTGACCATGTCTACTATTGCCACCCCTTAAGTTACTACTTCTCCTACCCTCAAAACTAGGTGCATTATTATATGAATCCTCGATTTCTCTTTTATGAATACTTTTTCTTGAGACAACATCTCGCACTTTGTCAAATTTTAACTTATGAGAACCACAAGAACTGCTAATTACGGAAACAGTAGTATCCCATGACTTAAGTAGAGAGGACATCAAAATTAAGGCTCTAATATCATCATTAAAATAATTTTAACAGGAATTAGTTTACTAATAATCATATTAAATTCAGTAATATGATCTCAACTGATCCATTTTCAGACATCTCCAAATTAAACAAATGACACATCAAAAACACCTTATTCATTGCTGATGGTTTCTCATACTTATTTTCCAAAGTCATCAATAATCTTGATATTGTTTTCTCCTTTACAATGTTGAATGCAACATTTTTTTGCTAACATCAAACAGACCAAACCTAGTGCCTGTTGATCTTGTAGATCCCACTTCTCTTTAGTAAGGGATGCTAGTTTCTTCTCCAAGAAAAGTTCATGGAGTTTGATATAGATAATACTCAATCTGCATGTTCTAAAAATCGAAATCCATTTTTATATATTATTGTGATACAAACCAGAAGCTCTGATACCATTTTTTAGGATTTAATGACAAACAATCAAAGATAAAGTGTAAAGAAAAAGTAAATAAACATACAAATTTACATGGTTTGCTAATTTGGCTAATCCACTAGCCACTAGGGTTTTATTTCACTAGGATATATTCTATTATTATAGATTCATTTAGGATAACAAATATTTATAGCTTAGGAGAATAAAAGATATGAAAACTATCTAATAAAATCTGCCCAATAAAGCAATTCAATTATATTGGTTTGGTGTATACCCTAATATCCATTATCAGGCTCCATGTTTCAACAATTACTATTTATGAAAAGAAGCAATAGTGAAATGTTTTTTAAATATTAAAAATATAACTAAATTTCTCCATCTAAAATTAGAAATTTTTAAATAAAAAATCTCTACACTTCACCTATTTTTTTTTTTTAAATTTTTACTTTAGTCAACTCACACACATGCTTTGTATCCAAAATAATTCACATAAGAGTAAATGAATTATGCTCTTTCTTACCCAAGTTTTCAAAGGTTTCCAACAACAATCTCTGAAACTTCTCAAACCCTGTAACAAACCAATAATTAACATTTAGGAAAATATAGTGATATAGAAATTGTCTTTAGAATTACATTATTACAAAATTTCTATGGATTACATTAACATTTTTCCACCATGTAATGAATACCTCTCATATATAGATTTCAATCATTAATTGATGTATCTAATATTTGTATAAGTTATTTGCCTATAAATATGTAACATTTCCACTAAATGAAAAGTATTGAGTAAAAGAACATGTTGAGAAGTGTACATTCAGTGAGTACATTTACTGAGTTGATAAAAAAAAAAAATGCACTCTAGTGAGGTAAATATCTAATAAACAGACATGTTTTTGATTTGATATCAAATTTATTCTTAGTATAAGGTCTAAGATAGGGATAGTAGAGACAATTGATACTCAAAATCGAAGATAATTTGGCGATAGCTATGAAAGTGTGAAATATGGCAAAGAATAATTTAGCATATGAGGGGGAAGATGATTAATTAAAAAAATGGTTTTTTAAAACACAAAGGAGCATTATTAAGAATGTATGGAAGTTGTATGTATTAATGTCGAACATGTTTCAACAAGATGTCAATGTAATAATGTCAAAGATATTTCAACAAGATGTTGATGACGATGTTCAGCCATCTCATTATATTAAGGAGTAGGGAGAAGATTCTGAAAATAATTAACGCTCTGAGGTTGAAAATAGGATTTTAGTTCCTAAAATATTCACCTCCACCATCAATATAAATTGGTAAAATTTTGTTACTAAACAAATTCTCAACAAACTTTTGAAACACTAAAAATATAGAAGAAACATCAGATTTTGCCCATAATGGATAAAACCAAATATATTTAGAAGAACTCCACATTCAAAAAATTTTCGAGCAATGAAAGAACTCCAGTTGCTGATTTATTTTTACAAAAAAAACATAAAATTTTATCCATGCTTTCATAGATGTAATCGTAGCGACAATATATAGCATGATAGAAAATCTTGTATATGCTTAATAGCTGCTAAGATGAGTTGATCTTGACAATACCAATACTCATATTCTTGATTACGAGTAACAACTCTATTTGTCATGATAGTTTTTGAAGGAGGATGAAGAGTTCCATCAACATAGCCCAAAAGATTAAGACAATAAAGAATATGAATGATTTGAGCACACCATGTCGGATAAATTGAGACATTAACTTAAAAGGAGGAATTTGAGAAGCATTAATAGTAACTAAAGTTTCTTAGAAGAATGTACTATACTAGTGTTAAAGAAAGCCGAGAAAAGCTTATAGCTCTGCTACCATAAAGAGTTTTAGGAATAGAGGTTTTGGTGCTAAGAAGAACAATATATTTCATTATATTTCTTTGTGTATATATACCAAATAAATTTTTATAGTTAAATAGAATTTGAATTCAAATAGAACAAACTTGCTTGAAACTAAAGGTAGCATATAAATTCATTATTTTGTACAGAGATAACAACATAATAGTTTCAAGCCTGTAACCTCTCTGATTTCATGCTGGTATAGGTGTGGGCTTAACACTGAGAAACATTTAGTTGCAAATATTCTTATTACTTTCTTCTTTCATTCCTTTTGATTTGATGACTCTACTTCATTTTGTTCATCTTATTGTTACCCTTGGCAGTTTTCTTCCTACGATTAGGTATGCATGTTTTATTCAATCAATTTTTTTTTCTATTCTTCTACCGCTTATATTTTCTTTTTTATGTTATAACACAGTATAAGCATAAGTATGCTCTCCAATATAGATAAGAAAGTGTTTGGTAATGATGTACAAATTATGTTCTAGAGATATTGTTAATAATGCGACTTTGAGCAGCTCCAAAAATGTCAAAAGTGGTTGAAAAATCTAGAGATGTAGCCATTCCATTTTATGGTTTTTCCATTTTGGAATTTTGATCATTTTAGGGTTTCAAATTACTACTCTGATAGCATATGATAATTTATGATCAAAAGCATATGAAATACTTTATTATTTTGTGATGTTCTACATAAAAGAACTATCATATATAGCATACAACCTAAGAATCCAAGTAAAAGTGAACTTTCTGTAAACTTCTCTTATTAGAGAAAGAGTTTCGCTAACTACTAACTCCTAATAATCCCAAAATAAAGAAAAATGACCATTAATATAACATAAACAAAAAGAAAAAAATTGAGAGTGATAAAGCACGTTTGGTTGGTTAAAGTTTTTCACAAAGACACAAAATAGAATATGATAAAACTAGTAATAGTCACCAAGACATAATATTTTTTATAAGTTTAGTCATAAAAAAAATTGAAATGTGTCTGATGTATAAAGTTGCTGCATATTTATGTGACTCACATGATTATGAGATTTACATAAAAATCCCTAAAGGACTAAAATTACCTTAATCATATCAATCAAAATCTCAAGAAACCTATATTTCATAAAATTATCGAAATTTCTATATGAAATAAAACAATTTGGGAAAACATGGTATAATTCTCTCAGTAAATAATTTATAAAAGGGTAGAATATTAAAATGATATTATATGTCCATATATCTTCACAAAGAAATCATGGTCTGGATTTGTATTGGATATCTGTAAAAGGAGTTTGAAATGAAAGATTTGAGAAAAATAAAATATTGTATGGGACCAAAAATTAAGCATAAACCAAGTGGTACATTAGTTTATCAACTAACATAGATTGGAAAACTTCTAAAAAGATTCAATATGGATAATGCTCCTCCATTGAGAATGCCAATGATCATTAGATCACTTGATCTTAAGAAATATCCTGTCCAACCAAAATAAGATGATGAAAATATAATTGGTCCTTAAGTGCCATACCTAATTACAATTAATATTTTATTATATTTGACTCAATGTACGTGGCCAGATATTTTATTTTGCTGTGAATTTACTTGTAAGACATACTGTAACAACTTGAAGACATCGAAAATGAGACCAAAATATTTTTTAATTTACTTGATGTGAATTTATAAAAGATTTTAGATTATTTTGTAAAAATTTTGATAAATTTCTAGGACTAGTTAGTTATTCTAATGTTGGATATGTATCAGAACCGCATATAGATCATTCTCGAATAGGCTATATTTTTACATATAATGGCACAACAATCTCTTATAGATCCATATAACAAACTCTGGTAGTTACACTCTTTAATCATACTGAAATTCTCGCATTACAAGAAATCAGTCGAGAGGGTATTTAGTTAACATAATTGTCCAATACATTCAAAATTCATATGGCATTGTTCAAATCACAAGTGTATCAAATATAATATTTGAATTCTTGTCGCCACTATAAAACATCGGATACAATAACTACTTGAATACCTACTTTAAATTGCTAATCTCTATGCACGTTCAAGTCACTATTTCAACAACATATTTTATAGTGAAAACTGAGCAGAAAAATTGTCATTGTGGTTAATATTCTACCTTAAATTAATGCATGACAATTTTACTAAAAACAATTTGGAGTAAATTGGGTTAAAGTTTAAAAACCAATAGTGTACCACTAAAAGTTTTAAAAAGTTGGGTTAAAAGAAAAACTTTATAATATAGATCTAATTTGACACTCTTAATTTAAAATTTTCTTATCCAATTGGACTATTATAAATAAATAAAGGTGCTACTCATGCAATAACAGTATCAAACTCATAATATTATACCTCAAATTCTAATTGAAAAATAGGGGAAAATATTATTATTTTCCCTTGAGTTTGAAAAAGATTATCGATTTATCCTACTCTTAACAATATTCTCAAATTACCATATCTTGAAAATATTATCCAACTAAGTAGAAAATAGCCTTTATTTTTGTAGATAATCATGGATAATTCGGAAAATATTTCCAAAAATAGTGGTAATTAAAATATTTTTAAAAACAAAAAATAAATAATAATGTTTGAAAAATCAATGGTCTAATAGAATATTCCCTATGTTAGAATTACCTTGAATCATAGAGATTTCCTTTTAGGAAGGTTTTTTCTATTTTTAGTTTGAACATATTTCCTAATTGTTTATTCTTTATTTTGGAAGTATTTGACTTTTCTAATTTGGTAGGTTGCATTCCGGTATTGGAAAAGAAACAAATTAGAAAAAAGTATGTTTGGTGATCACTATAAATAGAGTTGTCTTGTGAAGAAGAAAGTATCACGTCCCTCTAGGGTAACGATCTCCATTAACGGGATTTTGAGTATTGAGCTTGGAGTCCACCATTAATGATATTTCGAACATTGAGATAAGGGTGTTGGCATTAAGAAGATTTCGAGTATTAAGGTTGGAATCTCGTTAATAAGGAGATTTCGTATTAGGGTAGGGATCTTGCCATTAAGAATATTTCATATTGGGGTTGTCTTGCTATGGTTGTTGTTCACCTAAAATAGATTTTGGTTAGTTGTCTATTAAGAAATATGTCTGTTTGAGTATTATTACGAAAAAATAGTGATTTTTTTATGGAGAGGAAGTTTTTTGAATTTGTTTTGTAATATTTTTCTCTATAGTAAAGTTGTTATTTTTTCCATAGATTAGACAATTTATCAAATCACATTAAATATTGTGTTGATTTCTATCTAATTGTTTAAGTTGAATCGAACTTGAAACTAGGAATGAAGAGGAATATAACCGAAAATCGCTAACGCCCTAAGGGCTCACATGGATCATCGTATAGGATAAGCACAGAATAGTATAAGGAAAAGGATTAGGATAAAAGTTTTGTATAAGGATTAAGTTATCCATAAATTGTATTTAGCTAGTTATCGTATAAGTAACATGATAGGATAACAAAGTACTAAACCTATATTTGGTAAACCTCGATAAGTAATAGGATAACAGTATGGATTAACAAAATACCCAAAAACTTGACAAGTAATAAAACAGTTATTTACGAATTAATAATGAATAAATAAAATATAATAAAAATATATTAATATGTTTTTTAATAAAAATAAATATTAGGAATAATCCTAAAAATCCTATGAGGGTTTTAGAAATTTCTCCAAAATCTTCGTAATTTTTTTCCCACTGTCAATGAATGTCCAATTTACTATTATTTACTATTTTGACTTTTTTTCTACAAATTTTGGAAGGGTAATTTGGTCATTCCAGATTTTAGTTTTAAAAAAACATTAATTAAAAAATAAATTAAAAGTAGAAATTTAAAATAATATTAAAAACTCTAAAAGGGTAATTTGGTCATTTTAATTTTCGAAAAAAATTCTGAAAAATCCTCTCGGATTTTTTTTGGGATTATTCCAAAATTTTATGTAGAATTTTATTTTTATTTATTTATTTTTTCTAATCTTATCAAAGGATATTTTAGTAGTAACCTGATGAACATTTAATACGAAAAGTACATTGGAGCATTTATCAATGATAAAGTTATCCTATATGTATCATATAAATTTATAGTTCGTATTATTTTATCACTATTCTAAACAGCAGCCAAATGCTTGATAAACATATAAATCGTATTAATTTATCCTATCCTATTTCTTATCCTATAAACCATGTGAGCCCTAATTATTTTATTATTCACTCTCTTGATCGAAAATCAAATTTTATAATTAGACTTTGACATATCTACTTGGCATGAGGATATAAAATGTCAAATATACCAACTTCACGACACATTTACTTTGCATTAAGACATCTTTATTCCCTTTATTTTGCAAATATTTTAATTTTAATTTTTTAACTTTTTAAAATTTAATTTAACACATTTACTTGGCATTAAAACATCTTTATTCCCATTATTTTGCAAATATTTTAATTTTAATTTTTTTGTAACTTTTTAAAATTTAATTTAAATCCTCCTATTTTTATTTATTTCTTTAAACAAATTAATTTTGCTATATATATATATATATATATATATATATATAATTTAGGGAATAAAGTTAAATTTTAAAAAATTGATATATATATATATATATAGGGTTAATTCCAAAAACCACCCAATTTTTTAAACATTTTATTTCCGGCACCCGATTTTGCAAACTTATACCAAACCACCCCAAAACCATCCAAAATCAAAACTACTAGTGGTTTTGGTGAGGTGTGGGTAGTTTTTTTGTGTTTTGTAGTGGTTTTTATATTTTTGAGTGGTCTTACTAATTATTTAGTTTTAATAATTATTAAATTTTTGGTTTAATAATTTAACTAAATTTTAAATATTTTATTAAATAATTTAAATATTTTTATTTATTTTTTTAATTTTACTAAACTAAAACAAATTATTATATATTTTAGTACTTTTTAAATATTTGATTTAATAATTTTAGTTTTAATTTTATTTTAAAAACTACTAAATTAAAAAATATTGTGTAGATTTAATAATTTTAAATATTTGGTTAAATAGTTTTTGTTTAAATTTTTTATTTTTTAATTTACAAAAAACTTGCAGCAAGATATTATTTAATTGTGTAGGTATGTTTGAAATTTTATTTAAAATTTTTATATTATTATTGTATTATAATTTTATAGGTTCTTAAAAATAAATATCAAAAAATTAAAAATATTTAAAATTGAAAACTAACTAAAAAAATGTTGATATATTTAATAGTTATTTTATTTTTGAAAATTTAAATATAAAAATAAAACTCTAGTTTTCATTATAAACTCTTTAAATTAGATAATTTTGGTTGCATGTATAAAATTAAAAATTAAAGGTTGAAAATAAAAATTATTAAAATGATTTAGCTAATTAAATAAAAGAATTAAATTTTTTAAAATTATTGATACTAGTTGTAGTTTAGTAAAAATAAAAGTTAGAAATTAAAACTATAAATTACTAAAATTAATGAATTTAAAAATAAAAATTTCTAAAATTATAAAAAAATTTATTTAATAAAATATTTAAAATTTACTAAAATTATCAAACCAAAAATTTAAAAATTATTAAAACTAAATAATTAGAGCAATCATTCAAAAATACAAAAACCACTTAAAAACACAAAAACCACACACCTCACCAAAACCACTAGTAGTTTTAAGTTTGGGTGGTTTTGAGGTGGTTTAGTATATGTTTGCAAAATCGGATGTCAGAAGTAAAATGTTTCTGGTTTTTGGAATTAACCCTATATATATATATCATCTAATCTAATATGCCACATATTCATGTCACTCCAAACAAACGGTGAAAATTATACTCTCTTCGTTCCTAAATTATTTTTATACTTACCAAAAAATGATGTTTCTAATTACTTTGACATTTTCACTTTTAGTAATTTTTTTCATCCATTATCCTTAATTTTATTCATGCACTCAACTTGTGGGCCTATTTTATAAAGTTGGTTTATCCATTTTTAAGGGTAATTTTGACTATTTAATATATTTCCTAAGAGCATCTAAAGTAGCCAACGACACTTTGCATTCCAATTCTATGTGAGTCTTATAAAATATAATAAAATAAGTTTAATTACTAAATAATCAAAAAGTTAAAAAAATTTGATAAAATTATATAAAGAGAAAAACAAAACAAAAAATGACATAGAGAAATATGACTGATGGTGGGAGAGTTATCCCTATCCCAATTTAGAAGTACTCAGAAAAAAAAAATAATAACAATAATGACATGATATGATTTATTTTAATATTTTTTTTATTAGTTTTCTGAAAAATAGGATTTGAACGGTGCTTTTACTATGGATGCCTTAAAACTAACTCCAATGGGCCTTCATTTCTTCCATCATTTAAATTCCAGGGTCACTAGCTCGAATATCAATACAATCAGGAGAGATTGTGAATAGTTGTGTTCTACAACCTAACCTACTTTCTATAATATGTGTCACTATTAAAAAAATACGACTATTTAAAAAAAGTAATAATTATATTAAATATTTACTTAAATAATCTTATATATTTTATTTAGTTTTATTATCCGTCTTAAATTGATTGGCTGATGCATTAAACAATTAAATTAGGATATGTTTTAAACCAAAGCTTTGAAGGGGTGGATTCCACTTTCAATATCAAACGTCCAAGTGTCAAAACTCATGTAATCAATTCATATCATTTTGCCATATGTTTATTACTGAGGTATATATATATATATATATATATATATATATATATATATATATATAAATAAAAGCAAATCAATAAAAGAGTAGTGAACACATATCATCTTATTCTCATTATTCTTATTTACTCTGTCTTAATTCTTCTTGTATCTAATACACCCACTGCAATCATTCAACGCAATTAGGATCAAGAAACATTGTTAACATTAGCAAGATCATGCTTGTTATTAATTTACACAGATATACATGAAGGTGACGACAGGTTATCTCATCTTCTTGATTCCTTACACATTCCTTTTGTTATATTATTGTTTGAGCATTTGGTCTTCTCTTCCTTTTTTATTTTACATCAGGATCAGGATAATTATTGTGTTAAAAAGAAGTAATTTATTATTTTAAAAGATTGAATGTCAAATAAATAGCTGAGTAAAAGCGGAAAAATATGTACAAATACATATATAGGACACTTATTTTAGAATAAAGTTTTTTTTAAACTGTGATAAATATTGTGACAAATATTGTAGGACGGAGGTAGTAAAATCGAAGTCAATTGTTGGTGTTTTATTATTATTATTATTAACATATTTTAATAATACTTATTAAATACTACACCCGCCGTAATAATATTAAAAATTTAAAAATTAAAAAATTATCCAATATTATTTACCATGTTAGTACTCCAATACAATTTATTTTATTGTTTGATTTAATATAAAAATAAATATTAACAATTTATTTTTTTAATTTTATATATTTTTTTCAAGTGTGCCAACAGGTACCAATCAATTAGATTTTTATTTATTATTAATAAAAAATTATTATATTTTTTTTATTCATTTATAAATTAATTAATCCTTCAAACTATTTTTAATTTGAAAATTGAAAATGATTTTGAAGATTCTAAAGAAGGTCTATTAATACCTTACAAATTTCAAAAATTCAAAATATTTTAAAGCCGAAGGAGTTTTGATATCGAAAGAGTTCAAAATAACAATTTAAAAAGGGAAGGTAAAGGTTAAAATATAAATATTAATTAAACAAAGGACCCAAAAAGAACATTTGACGTATTAACTTTCAGGCATTTGAAAATGAATATAATCATTCATATCCTATCTCGATGACTGATTATTTCTAGAAGTAGTCCAATTCACAACCTATCTTTTTCACCTACCTGTCACTTATTTCTAAATAGTCCCTATCACAATCTATCTTAATCAGCATTCACCCACCTGTCCTTAGAATCACACATATACCCACATTCATGTCAATAAATAAATAAAATTGCTCACCTCGAAAAATAGTGCTTCTTTGTAAGGTAGAGACAGCTTGCTGGTCTTCCATATTTATAGATATGAACATTGGTGGCGAATCTCTACTTTCCACATGAATCACTAGCATCCAAAGAGATTTAATAAATAAAAATGCTATTACAAGAAATATAATTATAAATTTTAATAGAAAGATTATTAAATTTAAAAAAAAAAAAAAAATACCAACATTTGTAAATCCATTTCTCCCAAAAATGAAGTTTACTTCCACTCAAGAAGTCAGAGTAATTGACTGGTAAGTACTTGAGCCAACAACAATTTGTATCATCTTTGCCAACAGCTAGGTAAGGATACTTCTTAAATAGATACAAAGCTATATCTGTAGAAATAAAACATACCAAAATCAAGTCCGAGAGGAAACCATTACTTAGACTCAGGAGGATTAAATATTTGTATACCTCTATACACGTGTCAATTAATTTTATGGTCTCGCGCTACCGAGATATTTTCCATGAACATAACATAATACGGTGAACTTACCATAATAACCAAGAGTCAATAGATATTGAATGAGCTCAACAGCACGAGGACCAGTGTAGAGCAAACAAGGATCCTGATGTTTGGTAACAGAAACAAGGTACCACACAAGGTCCTTACACTTGCTATGCAAAGAAATGAAAAGTGGACAATATCCACTATTGTCTAGTATCTGTGGTAGACTTGGATTCTTCTTAATCAAAGCCTGAGCCGTCTTTAGATTTCCAGACACGACAACATAGTGAAGGGCAGTGAATCCAGTCACACTTTGCATTGCAAGCGATTCCGACGATAACTTACTTATCAACACTTCCACAAGTTTCCATTTCCGAGCTCTGGCAGCAACCATCAGTACTGTCAACGAATCTGCTGTGATTCTTGTGGTCAATGCAGTTGGGTCCCGATCTATGAAGCTTTTTACTGTCTTCCAATCGCCTTCGTTCGCGGCATGGTACAGCGGTCTGTAGTAATTGTGTTTGCCTTCTTTTACTTTTGTATACAAAGTTTGAAATGTTAGGGAAAGAAAAACATGAAATAGTGGAAGCAAATATTGTATGATATGACTTACAAAGGAGTTGGAGTGAAGCTTGGGCCTCCAGGACCGCTGGTTGGAGTTGAGGTTGTTCTGGGATTTGAGAAGGGCCACCTGCAGAAGGGATCACTGTCTTTAGTGAAACTGACTTTGCAAGGATAGATGGTTTCCTGTTGAGTTCAGGTTTTGTGCTCTCTTCTTCATCTGCCATTTCTGGGGGTTGAGTGGAGAGTATAAGAGATGGGGAGATAAAGATGGATTTAGAGTGATAATGTTTGTCTCTGAATTTTTGTACATCTGGTAGGTTCTAGGATTGAAAGCTGCATTAAATTGACCTGGGAAGTATGCCTTGGTGGCATGACTTGCCAACTACCAGAGATTTTATTGATTTGATCCTGATTTTGTTAAGAATCAAGTATCTTAAATTAAATATTTAATTATTAATTACTGTATAATTTTTAATTGGAAAAAAAAAAAAAAAAAAAAAAAAATCTTCATTAAAATTACAAATTTGCCCCCATTGGAAAATGTTTCAGCTCGTCTTATCTAAAGCCAGCCTGCTGTTACTGCCAAGTTGCATACATATACATGCATAAAACCAAGAAGATTCAAAGGTAGTAGGTGATTTCCCAGCGCCTTTCTGCAAGTTTATCATTTAAAACAGAAATAACATTTCGCCCAAATTTATTACAAAGATATATAGCAATAACAGCCTCCTAACAAAATACTAAACACTCTCTGTGGGGAAAATTACAACATGGTAAATAGGGTTTCAGACACCTATCATTATAATTATAATTATTTTCCGATATAATATCCCAAAAATTAACCCAAATTTTTATTGAAATTATGATTTGAAAATTAGGGTTACGATTTCGAAAAATTAAGAATTTAGGGTTAAAAATGTAAATTTGAAATTTTTTTAATAAATACGTGAATTTCAAAAATTTTAATTTATGTTGAAAAATTGAAAGTACATAGTGTTAAGTGAAACACTTAACCCTATTTTTACTTGGCCGATACAAAGAACATCAAAAATAAAAAATTACTTCTTCTCCTTTTTTTCTCCACTGTTTGATAAGAAAATTTGTTGTTTCGAATCTCTGACGTTTTATTTCATCATCATTAGGTCAGTCTCGATGCTCTAACTTTTATTTAGCGTAATTAAATTTTAAACGTTGAATGATTTGACTTTTAATTATATTTTTTATATGTAAATGTATTTTCAAGGATAATTTTGTTTGATGTCATGTTTGCAAATTATTGATTCGGGATTTGATTTGGGAGATCCGCAATCCCGGTTCATGAGTGCATTACCCCACCTTTTCTGCTTCGTGAGTGCATTACCCCACCTTCGTGAGTGCATTACCCCACATTTTCTGTGTGTATCAGTGTATGTATTTTTGATTCAAGTCAATTATATGTCATAAATGATTAAATGTTCGTATTAATATATTATGATCATAGTTATTTGTGGAGCACTAAATTGATATTATATATATATATATATAATATTAGTAAATTGATATTTGGAGCTATGCATATATATATATATATATATATATATATTTTTGATATTAGTATATATGCAGTTGTTGTGTATTGGATTTATAAGAAATATAAATGTATGTATAAATTTAATTATGCATGTAGTGAAATTTTGAATTTCTAATTTCGAGACATATAAATACCTATTGTAGTGGTCATAGTAAAATGAGACCGGAAAGGTTGACTTCAGCTTTCAATCCATGAGCCATGTTGGAATCGGGCGATCGCAGAGCGCTTAGATTAGTGTGCGATCGCAAGAGTCATAAATCGTATTACGATCGAAGGAGACCCATATAGGTCAACGACCACGGAAACCCCAAGCCAGATCACGATCGCAGAAGCCCCAGATGAGCATACGATTGCATAGGACTCCAGCTAACTCATGATCACCTGTGGCCCAATAGCTTGAATGATTATACCTTCGTCTGATCTCCTGGAGGGAAAGAGCCAAGAAAATGATCAAAGGGATTCCACATATTGGAGGACTAAAAAGCCCATTCCAAAATACAATCATGCCCTTCATGATAAAGTCAAAAGTAATGAATTCAAAATCAATTTAAGTAATAAATAAAGATAAATGAAATAAAAAGATAAATATTAGATAAAGACGAAGAAACCTAATAGAATCAGAACTCATTCACCTATGAAAGAACCCTATAAATAACACAATTTCACATGAAGAAACCCTAGTTGAAACTCAGCAAAAATTCAGACTGAAGCGAAATGTTTAGAAGTGTCACGAAACAAAGAAGGCAATTTTGATTTTAGAGTCTTCCGACTATGGAATTTCGCTTACCACAGCTATATGTATATATTGTTCTGTGTATCAGGAAATTGGTTGGTAATTATATATATATATATATATATCGGTATATGATTGGTATAAACTGGTGGTTGATGTGAATGTGATGTAATGATTAATCGATTGAATATTATGAATATGAGTATTGAAATAAATTTTTTGAAATTGTCGACTTTTGATAAATTAATTTATGAATACCATTGTTCAGATTAATTTGTTGAATTGTGAGTCCTAATTTCATTGTTTGACTTAAGAAACAAGTTGCAAATGTTTGTGGTGATGTGTATTGATTGTGTTTTGAAAAATGTGTAGAGATGGTGGAAAATGTGCATATAGTTGTTATGTGATTTAATCGGTAATTTGTTTGAAATTTTGGTATTTATGATGTTGGGTACTGGAATGCGATTCAAATGTTTTATGTGAAATTTTGATATATGATGTTGGTTAATTGGAAACGTGATTTGATTTGGTTTATCTGAAAAATTCAGGTCATATAAATATGTGCCTTAAGTAGAGATTTCTTTCTGTAAGGATAGTTGGCATTGCATAGGGAGGATAACTATCAAATTGGGAGCGCTAGCCTTGCTTGTGTTTCTGCATATAATTTGCGATTAAAAGAGGCTTCGGTCCACCATATGGTCGTGCTTGGGTTTTCTATTCTGATATATTCTAGTTGGGTTTTCCGTGTCTTACAAATATTTGGGGGTCTTACTTAAAGGCGAATTTAAAGCGGATTAAATATTTTGTATTATGATATATATATATATATATATATATATGATTTGTGTGGTTGTTGATATGTGTATTTTATAAGTGGTGTTAGTTGGTTAAATATTTTATTATAATGCCTAGTGAATTATGATCTGAAAAATAGTAAATGAATATAGATTTATATATGAGGTTACGGGATGAATTAATTATTAGATTGTGTATAATTTCTTTATGATATTTATAATAAAATTAAATGGATTGTTGTCTTTCGATTTAAGCAGTTCAGTGTGTCTATTAAACTATTTGTGTAAAGATTGTGTTACAAATTTATTATGATATTTGTATAACATGGACTTAGCATAAATACTTTACATAAGAATAATATTTATACGTGTGAGATGTGTGGTGTGTTGGTTTGGTTATGTGTTCTGTTATGACTTAATAATAATATTGGAAATTAGTGAATAAATATTAATGGTTAATGAGCGGAATTACTAGAGACCGTTTCATTTATATGTTAAGATTTCGTGAGATTGTGTTGAGAATTTATGTGATGTTTGTATGATATTAATTAAGCATGATTATGTTGAATAAAGATAATATATTTTATTGGAAAGTCTCTAGATAAATTTGTGATGATGTTGTGCTAGATAGAGATGATTGTAGTAGTGTTATTAAATAAATTGTAGTGTAAATCATTTGATGATTATAATGGCGCTATTAAATTAATTGAAGTGTTATGATCATTTGATGATTTTATTGGTGTTGTTAAATTAATTGAGGTGTTATAATCATTTATTGTTTGATGATATTTAAGTTAAATGAACCTTGTATATGAATGTGAGGATAAGTCTTACGTAGCTAATATGGAGACTTGTTATCAACTGTGTTTTGATCGTTGTTTGTTTGTGTTGATAATCTTATGAGTATCCCCTGATGGTCTCGCAAGTCATGAAACCTTTTTATTTCTTTAGCTGCCTCACTGAGCGAAAAGCTTAGCGTGTTAGTTTGTTTTACTGACACATAGGTACAAGGATGATTTGGAGCTGGATCTTTCGCGCAAAGAGCCACATCAGTTTCAAGGATTTAAATGTTGAAAAATTATAATTATAATTTTAAATAATAGTTTATATTTTGATTAAGAACTCCGCTGCATTTTGGTTTTAATTCTAATATGTTATGTTTTATATTATGGTAGTTGATCATCTTTTCTGGCAAAGTTATTGTTAGTTTTTGAAAGTTATTTAATGTCTAGAGTTGGATTCTGTTATGAGTTTGTTTGAGATATTTTATCTGATTTAAAATAATTATTTTGTTATTTTTATTTTGAATTTCAATCGTTACAAAATTTAGGGTTTTTCGATTCGAAATCTAGGGTTTTTAATTTGAAATTTTGATTGAGTCCATCTGTGATATGACACTTCTGGTTCGATTCTCCTGAATCAGGTAGAGGGTGTTACATTGGATATATTCGCAATTAAAGTAAATGAGTTTTTGAAAATTTGACGATTACGTTAGAGTATGTTTGGCTGATTTTTTTTTAAATTAAAAAAAATTTAAATGCATTTTAATTTTATATTTTTAATCTATTATTATTTTTATTTTCTAGAAAACTTAATACTATTATGTTATTTTTTAAAAGAAATTTAACCCAAATAATTTTATTTAAAAAAATTTGATTTTTTAATTAGAATTAATATAATGGAAATATATTGTTTGATTAAAATATTAAAATAAAAAATCAAATAAATTATTTGATCAAATAAAATATTTATTTGAAATAAAAGTAAAAAATATATATAAATAATTATTTGATTAAAATATAAAAAAAAAATAAACCTTTCAAATAAAAAAATAAATTTTAAAATATATCATTAAAATATATTTTGAGTAATTTTTTTAATTAAAAAAAAATAATAGTCAAACACATTCTTTACTACTAAC
Source organism: Cardiospermum halicacabum (assembly GCA_031304145.1). Taxonomy (NCBI): domain Eukaryota; kingdom Viridiplantae; phylum Streptophyta; class Magnoliopsida; order Sapindales; family Sapindaceae; genus Cardiospermum; species Cardiospermum halicacabum. Next base: position 16,399,375 of record JARJHC010000107.1, on the reverse strand, counting down.
TACTATCTATATTTCTAAAAACTCATTCATTCTCATTGCAAATATACTCAAACATAATTATAAACTTCCAATACGTAATGGGCGATGGTTGGAAGTTCAATATGAAACCAATATACAATCCATTACAATATCAATTGAAATAAATGAAACCAATTTATCAAAAGTACTTCAATAGTTCATTAATGAAATAAACTTCCAATACGCAATTCAAACACTATGTGACTATATGTATGTGGAAGCGTAAATAACTTTTTGTAAATTAATAATACAATGAAAGTATAAAATCAATGAAAGCTCATCAAATGAACAATTACAGTTCAATATGAAAATTTTGCATTATTTCAAAGTTCAATAGAAACAGAATTGAAAATTAAGATGCCATGATCATGAAGATGTGTCGACACTATGAGAAGACCTTCGTGCTCACCTCGATCGTACCTGTCAATCTACATGTGCATTCACATATGTAGGGAAAGAAAAAAGAAAAATAAAGACAGGTCAGACTCACGTTTGGTTCGCACCATGTCCCAAAACAATCGCAATGTATGCAATTCTGTAGTGGATATTGCTAAATCCACTCCCTTTCATTCAAGGCATACACACATATCCTATCAATCATGGATTGATAATCAAGAAATATGATATTATAAAAATTTGTAACACAATAACAATCATCTCATACATCCATATATTGAGTACAATTCATAAAATATATACAAGTATAAGTCACCAAAATTTATTTAATCGTTAATTGTTTTAAATGTTCTAATTATGTTTTTCTTCGATCAATAGAGCAATCATTTATTTATTTTCAATTTTGTTCAAGAGGCATTCAAACAAGTGATTATTAACATTCAATTATGATTTGAAGCATGCAATTACACCTAATATCTATCCAACATCGATTAAGTGTCAATCAGTATTTAATCAGTTCCATATGATAATAAAATAATTTCAGGGGACGGGACACAAACCGTGTGGTTCTTAATCAATAATCAATATTCAAGAGCACTGCATAAACCAATTCATAAGTTGACTAATTTATTAGTTTGACTGCATTTATTCAATTCGAGGTCAATTGAATTTACAATTTAGTAATTAACATTATAATTAGCTAAACAAGTTTATATAAGACAATAACCAATCACCCAAAGCACAACAATTTATTAGTTTATTAAGTTGACTTCGCCTAATCTAGTTGTTATATCAAAATGGGAACAATAAGGTCAAAGCCACATAATTATGTCGAAGCAACAGAATAGGGTTCAAAGACTGAAATCCGTAGTGTCATTTAATCCCCCCTTGAGACGGTCATCTATCTGTGGACTCTATAGGGGTGTATTTGAGCCGAGCCGAGACCGAACTCATATAGGCTCAGGCTCGGCTCGTTTAGAAATAGCTTGGGCTCGGGCTCGGCTCAAGGCTCTCCAAGCTTTTGACATCCGAGCTCGAGCTCAGCTCGGGCTCGACTCGTTAAGATATATTAAATAAATTATTACTTTTATATAATATTTTAATATAATTTTATTTCAAAATATATAAATATATAATAGAAAATACTCATATATGCTCGTTTAGACTCACCAAGCTCGCGAGCTTTTAATTTTAAGGCTCATAGCTCGGCTCGCCAGAAGCTAGTTTGAATCCGAGCTCGAGCCGAGCTTTATACGAGCCGAGCCCGAACCATATGCAAGCCGACTCGGCTCATTTCCATCCCTTTATACAAGGTATGAGTTTTCTCTGAAGTACACATAAGTTATTTTTCTACATTTATACTATGTGCGTAATTGATTATTAGGTTTTTAAAAAATTGTAATTTGGGAATTAATTTTATCAAATGTTTTCAAAATCTTAATTTTCATCACATTATTTAAAGTGAAATAATCCTACTCACATTATTTAGGAAGTGGTTCGAGTCTTTGCTTGAATAATCCTTCAATATTCATTTCTGACATCTAGGACTCCTTGAAAATTTTTTATCAAGTTGAGCTTTGAGAACGTCCTTTATATTGAGTGATATCTCCAAAAGTCACCACTTATAATAAATCAAGTCATGTTATATTTATATTGTACTTAAAATATTTATTAAAAGTGATAAAAATGTTTACCGCTATTGTTCAAGGACAACTATAGAAGTTGAATCTCTTCACGCTATCCGACTTTGCTTGTAATACATTCTTAAGGCTATAAATGGTGTAAGAATGAGAATAAGTTTGCCATGAAAATTGGTAGAACCTTTCAAGATCCTCTACCATATGCCATAACAACTCCCTCAAGGGCCTTTTACCTTTTGAACCCATCAAAAACTTCTCCTTGAAGATTGCATAGCAAACCTTGCATCTATTCGATTCACATCTTGAGTTGTTTGCCCTCTAAACCAAGACATTATATCAGCTACATGTTGGTTTGGTATAGGATGAATAAATCTTCTATAAATTGAATTCAAGTCTTCAGGTTCTCGATTGACTTTCATTGGCTTCTTCGATATGTGTCCAAATTTCAACCTGGTAATCAAAGCAAAATCTTCTTGACCAAACCAGATTGCCTTGTTCCTTATGCCAAACCATACCTCATTAGGCTTGCAGTTTCTCCCTACCAACTCTTTAGACAAAACATGGAGGATGAAAATTCCTGGATGCGTGTAGCGTCGAACCCCCGGCCCGGCCGAGACCGCAACGGATGGTCCGAATCGCCACATTAACAATGCAATTGCAATTTACAATTTAGGAACAATTTCAAATGTCAATCATTTTATACAATATTTTTGCGGAAGACAAATAAAGACATTACTTTCTTAAACATAAAATACTTTGTTTAAATCTTATATAGACAATGTTTAGAAACTCCAAGTGGATACAACATCTTTTACAATCGTAATTAAAATACATGTGAGCTTATTTACAAACATGATAAGATCTTAAATACATGTATGAGTGGTTACAACATTAATGGACTTCACCATGAGAGCTCAAATACCATATGCCTTACTTGATCGAACCTGCACACAATTCAAGGGGAAAAGAAAAAGAAGAAAAGAAGGGTCAGACACACTTCTGGTTCGCATTTCATATCCCAAACAAGCACACACAAATGCTCTTACCTTTCCGACGATATGCAATGTTTTATCACACAATGCAATTCTAATGTGAGCATCTCTAAGCTCACCTTAACACATAGAAGTCAAGCATAATCAATTCCTAACAATCAATCATGCTAGTGTACCAATCGAGGCATGCTATGTCACACATTCATGTTTATTCTATGGTTACCAATCATTAAGATTAATCTTGTTTCTCTTTATCATAAACCATATGGATCTATCAATCAATAGTGCAATCACAAGACAATCAATACACTTGAGTCAATCAAGATGATCAATCAATCAATCAAGAAACAATCAAACGATCGATCAATCAATCAATCAAGAAGCGATCAATTAATCAATCAATCAAGAAGCGATCAATTAATCAATCAATTAATCAATAAACAATCAAGTGACCATACCATCAATTCATCAATTGAACAATAATCAATGAGTAGTTAATTAACAGCCAAAACCCCGCACTTAGTCCAACAACCCGAATTTAAGAAGATATTCGACTAATGTAATACTTCCAATGCTTATAGGAAAATACATAAGGAACTCTTCTTACAATGACATTCAATCAATAGAAAAATATTACAAGAGTTCCAAATTTGCAAAACTCAAGCATGTTCAAATACGTTCAAAATGTTTTTATCATGACCATGTTCAATATCAATTAAAGTTTTAAAATAGCCAAAATAAATTGGTAGGAAGACAATTTGAATGAACGGTTAAAAATCCAAAAATCACCTTTGGTTCGAATACAATTTGAAATAATGGTTTTCAAACACACCAATATATGTAATTAAATGGCAAGCAATACAACTAGTGAACTTACTAGAGTTCCTTAGTCAATCGAGTCAACCCTTCAATCAATCCTTACAATCAATTAAGCAAGTCATATAATTTATCTTATTCAATTTTTAATGTTCATGAAGGTAATTATCAATCATACAATTCATAGATGAAAACCCAACATCTAGACAAAGAATCTTTAAGCTTACAAACATAGATAACGTAACTTAAAAATATTTGTAGACTATAAGGACTTTGAAAATCAAAAGATGTCAATAATCTCTTTTTGAACTTAAAAAAAATAAATAAACACTTACAAGTCATACAACCTAAAACAATTCACTATCATGTCATTTATACACTTAACATGGTCTTGTAAACATCACTTACATCACAATTAATGTTCACAAGTCAATTTTCATCCATTTGAGTCTTGCACGAGGCCATCATAATATTATGGTACATTTAGTTATTCATTCATGGTCGATAAGAAGTAAACTAAAGCATGATTAGATCAATAGGAAAGAAAATTGTATTTTACATAAAAGTTGAATTTTCTGATAGTCTTAGGGTATTTTCAAAATCATGATATTAAAATGATATTAATTTTGAAATATAAAGAGATAGTTGAAAACTAGACTCAAATACGAATCCATAGCCGCAAACGGCATCCAATTCAGAGTTCAGACGAAGGAGAACGAAGACAAAGAAGTTCACTGTTCAGACCTGGGCATCCTGGTAAGCCTGACCAGGGCGCGAACCAGGGCGCCTAGTGCACAAAAAATAGCCTCGGTACCACTTTTCGCCTCCTGGTTCTCGTCCTGGTTGCTTACCAGGGCGCGGACCAAGGCACCCGGTTTTTCTAGGACTTCAAAAACATGATTTTTCTTCACTTTTACACCACCAAAACACTCTTTGAGTTTATGAATCATTCCAAAAACATTTTATGGACTTAATAGACATCTTAAACACCTAGAAACACCCTAGGATCAATGTTTTAAAACACCTCTGTTTCATGATTCTTTTGGTTACAAAACATCTCATATAGAACTGCAATACATAAAAGCTTTCTTAATTCATTTTCAAAGCTCTTAGTTAAGGTTTGTAAATCTAATTTGGAAACCCAAAATTGACATATCAACACTAGGGACACTCCAAGTACATCTTTATTCAATGATAAGAGTTTTAACCCAATCCATTTTACAAGAGAACAACATGTCACAAAAGTAACTCATCAAAGGAGTTGGACTAAGGGTTGGCTATTCAATCACACATCCAAATACATCATGAGCATGCACATAACATACATAGGCTCCTAGTTAGCCAAGTTTCCATGCATTCACTTATTCTTCAAGTTAAGTCAAGCCATTCACATTAGCCATATAATTCAATTATGACTTATAGATGTGAATTAGCTATCTTACAATTAGGCCATATTAACACAATTTTCTCATGACTTGCAAGAATCCAATTATGAGCAATTCGGGGTAATGAGACACACACCAAGGCTATACAAATGAACCTATTTAGAAATGGTATCCCATTAAGATTATCAATCATTTTCCATATTCAATCATGTCAATCTCAATATCAATTTCAATATTAATAACAATATCGATATCAATGTTAATGTCCACATCAAGAACATTATCCATTCTCATCTCGAGAATAATTTGAAATACTTTATCAATGACAATATTTGGATTTATTAACCAATGCCCAAAAACAAACCATAGAATAGAAAACGGGATTCAATATGGACCATTGTTCCAATATTAACCGAAGTTCCAATGCAATATGGACCAAAGTCCTCTGTGGACCGAAGTCCCAATATGGACCGAAGTCCTCTGTGGACTAATATCCCAATACAATATGGACCGAAGTCCCAATATGGCTTCCGCGCCAAGAAACACGATATATTCGTGCCGAAGTACTTCTAATCCCTAGGCATGCCTTACCTTCTATCTTCTAGAGCAAGTCTAAGGGCATTTGGTTTTAATACCATGTTTTCATTCATCAAGGTACATTGTTTCCAATATGAAATTCATTAAGTCCAATTTATCAATATTCAATGAGTTCAATGATCAAGCCAACACACAAGGCTACAATTTATTTCAATGTACTATTTTTCCCATAGCAAACCCATTTCCAATGAGAAATTCGATATTGACCAAACATGCTAATAAGGTCTTTTTTTTTTTTTTTTTTACCAATATTGACATTATCAAGTTATCAAACCACATTATCATTACATGTTTCTCAATGACATCAATTCTACCAATTTTGCATCATTTAGCTCTAATTAAGTTCACAATAATATTCATTACGCATCAATTTTACCAATTTCACCAATTCGTTTCAACAATAATCAATAGCAATCAATTTGACAATATTCATCACAATAAACACAATCATGACATCCAAACAAGAATGTATTACAGAATTTAAGTCTCTACCCTAACTCCATCAAGTCACAAACAATGTAGATTTAGTCCACCCAAACTTCATTTACCAAGGGCAGCGCCTAGCATGATTCTACATGCAACCATACGTACTCTTACGCCCTAATCATAGCAATAATGATCAATACACTCAATTTAGGTATCTTATTAATCCAATTTCATGGCATATTTACTATTAAACATGTATTCCAAGCATCAATCAATAACAATCAATCGTGTAGGGCTAAAAACGGAAATAAGAACCTCGCATCCGTCGATCCACAAGCTAGAAAGCCTCTCCCGTGAGGGTTTCCACTTGTGATAGCCAACACCAACACATTTTAAACATACTACATTCAATAATACCAATACAATCATCATCACTAATGTTCCAACACAACTCCATTATCGCACAACAATTCTATGAAGGGCATTAGTATACTAATGAGATTAGAGATTTCCAAAATAGGTTAGAATTAACCCAAAATTACTTAGTAACCACCTAGGATCATCAATTAACAATTTTCAATATTTAAGAACATAAAAATCCAATTTATTCAAATTAGGGATTGTGACAAAATAGACATTAGAGTAAAAAACCATTTTAATTCAATTGGAAGCTAATAGCACTCTATTTAATCTCAAAATCATCTCAATATCCATCTATAGGCATCAAAACCCATATATCATCAACTTTATACTCATTAAGTGTAGAGACAATAGGCAAAAATGAACCTAGCTTTATTAGAAGCTTAAGCACATAATAAAAATTTAAAATCAACCCAAAAACTTTATAAAAGCATTTAAGAACCAAAATCAATAAGCTATTTTCGGATTTGAAAAGAGTAGAGAGAAGGAGATTGTTACCTTGAAATATTAAGCTCAAAAACACCTTTAAGACACCAAGGCTTGGTAACCAAACTTATTTTGGCAAGGTAGAGAGGTAAATGAAGTTTATTTGGTGGTTGAGTGTTGAATTTGTGGTTGACTTATTCCGAAGTGGAGAATATCGAAAATCAAACATGTAAAAAATTTAAATTGGCCTTAAATTTTGGGCCCAATTTGCGGACGTTACAATGCGAACCCTTCCTCTAATGTATATGAATGAAGTGCCTGAATTGTCTTTTGTTCAATTTATCAAGTAATCCAAATTCCTCCAATTTCGATTTGATAAAATTCATTACTAAAGGCTGCCTGCAAGTATTCAGCTTAGCAGCTGCAAAGTCCCTGTGCGAATACTTAAAGTACCTACCATCTCTAAAAGGTACCTTCTTGAGAGCTTCCTGAAACATATGAAGTCATAATATTATTAGAAGTTAAACAAATAGAATACATATCTCACATAACAATGTATTCAAAGAGAAAAACATTGTCTGCTTCCCGGTATAACCTACCCAGAAGCTTTTGAAAATGAAATATGTTTTTGGGTGTCAAAGACCAGGAAGCCAACTTCACAGTCTGCTTTCCAGTCATACATACCGAGAAGCCTTTGTAAATACACTCAGCTTCCCGGTTTTGGGTACCAGGAAGCATAATAGGTGTTTCCCAGTACCCAAAATCGGGAAGCTGGGTGTATTTACGAAGGCTTTCCAATCTGTAGGATCAAGAAGCAGATTGTGAAGTTGGCTTCACAATCTTTGACATCGGAAAACATATTTCATTTTCAAAAGCTTCTTGGTTCCTAACTCGCGAAGCATACATAATCACTTAACATATTACACTATCCAAATAAATCAAACAAAACAAATAAACTAAACTTTAACAATCAATCTAACTACTTATCGGATTGACCAAAAAATAAAAACTAACTCAGTAGAATCCAACAACATCACAAACGAAATCATCAGTACAAAATTCAATAAATTAAACCACCAACATCAAGTTCAGTAAATAGTTACACATAATTATAACTTAAAACCTAAATCATAAAAATCGAAGCTTCCAAGCAAGATAAACCAACTAATCTCGATTTTTGCCTTCCTCATCGCCTGGACATTTGCATTCTTTGTAGCTATCGCCACTTCATTCGTCTTCTTACCCTTTGACTTTAATTTTCCAGCCACAATTGCCCTATCTACAGAGCCACTTGCCACCGCCCGATTCTTTGCGATGGTTTTCTTCCCCATTTATAATTGACGAAAGTTTGAACAAAGGGAGGTTTGAGGATTCCAGCAGCTTTGAGACAAACGTGAGAGGAGAGTGTGTAAGGGTCAAGTGATTTTGAAAGTAAGGTTAGATTGAAATTGAGAGTTTAATTTATTATAATTGAAAGGGTTGATTTTTTTACTCAAACAGTCGAACACACGAGAGAAATGAAAAGTTTGAGAGTATTTTTGGTTTTAAACTAATTTTTTTTATATAAATTCTATTTTATTAATATTTTGATTTTTTTTTTTTAGTTATTGAGATATTATATTATTGTAGTATAAAATTTTATAAATAATTTAATTTTGAACAAATTTAATGATGTACCAAACAAACAAGTTTTTGATTTTTCTTTTTACCCAATAAATGAAAATTTTCTCTTTTAAAATAAAAATATTATGGATTGTATCTATATTTAAAATTTTAAACTCTCATAATTAAATGCAGCTAACCACTAACTTAGAGGTTAACCTAGCAGATAAGATACTTACATGACAAATGAGATCGTACATGTGGTGGGGTTTGTAGAAAATTACAAGTGAATTATTGATGATCGTAGGGTTTGTCTCTTAAATGAGTGGGGCCTGTTTTGTTATGTGTGGTTACCACTCACTTACCATTGACAAAAACTATAACAGTATCACCATTTACTTTTAGGAAAAAGTAAAATGTAAATGTAAATGTTTTTTCAGCCGAAGGAGTCATTTTGGGAGCTTGAGGCGATATCAAAATCAAATTAAATTAAAAAAATAAATTACTTTTAATAATTAAATATGTAACTAAATGATTAATTATTATAAAATTTCCATCTATTCTTTTTAAAATATTTTATTTTTAATTTTAAAATTTAATATCATAATTTTAAAAAAATTTATTTAAATATATATAAATTAGTCGTTCTTTTAAAAAACATATAATTATTATTTGGTGTTATTTTTTAATGTTTAAAAATTTTGTTTCATTGGACTGCTGAGCGAATAAAATTTTAAAAATGGCGCATCAGTTATACGTATTTTTATTTATTTTAATAATAAATTTAATGGATTATCTTAATTTAAAAATAAGAAATCAGAATATGTAATTATTTATATTTATTAATTTAGTATAAAATGATATTTAATATATTTTTAATAATATATTTTGTTAGTAAAAATTTTAAAATACATAATTTATTTTTAAAACTTAAAAAGTTTTTACTTTATGTAATATTTAATTAAAATTTTATAATAAGATAAATCAAATTGGAATACAATCTAAATTTCAATCTATTTAATTTAAATAAAATAAATTTAATTTCAATTGGTAATATTTAAAATTTATTTGTCATAGAAATAGGTCGTTATTAACTATTTATTTTAACTAAATTATCTTAACTAATCAAATTTAACATAATAAATACTTTTTTTCAATACATTATAGTAATTTTATGATTTTTTATTTCAGTGCATTAATTAAAAAGACATATTTACTCTAAATTAAGATTTTTCTATTTTATATATTTTATCTTTGTGATCGTGAAGAAAAATAATAATGAAAATTTATCGTGACTGTTATATAGGCAACGAAAAATATGTATTTGACATGTTATGAGTATTAAATGAAGGAGAACCACCTACTTTTGTTTCCATTCTTGTTTCTTAAAAAGTGTATAGAATTATTGAAGAAAAGAGAATGAAAGAGAAAAGGATTTTTTGTTATGTGGGCTTAATTCCGGCTCAATTTCGTCCATTTATGAATTTCTTCGATCCATACATCCGATATCAGTTTTGAAATCTAAAAACTTATTTTCCTCTTAAAAATTTATTTTTCTTAAATCATAACTTTATTTAAAAAAAAACTTTTGAAAATAATTTGTTAAATGTACTACAAATTCATTTTCTATTCTAAACTTCTATTTTCAATCTATCATCCATAATTTACCATCATAATAAAATACTTTTGGATTTTCCAGTTTTAATTTTCGAAAGTTTAAAAATAATTTACTAAATAAAATAATAAATAGTTTAAACCTAAATTTTAAAAATCATACATCACAAATGGAAAACGAATATAGTTAAATAAAATTCATCAAGAAATATTAATAAATATTATTTGAAAAAATACTTCTTGCCCTCTATAGTGAGAGAGTATTGACCTAATATGTGTAAGAACAAGTTACACTTTTTATGGAATATGGTAAAATATTCTAATTCACTATAAATAGTCACCTATTTTAAGAAAGAAATACTACACTTTCTATGAGAATCACTGTGAGGCATACTTCTTCAAAGCACCTAGGTTGTATTAGGTCAAAACGAGGATAACAAATAAGAAAAGACTTGGTAGGTTGGGACTACCACATAAGATTTTGACCTGACCAACCATTAATTGACATGTATACCTCTTGTATCTCTCATATACTGCTATTGTTGCATATTTTCTATTAAATATTTATCTCTCTCCTCATTTGATGTATATATGTAAATTAATGGTTGGTCGGACTCAAATCCTACGTGGTAATCTCGACCTACCTAAGGCTCTATTTGGATCTCTTAGAGCATCTCCAATGGTTTTCTAAAAAATAAATCCTAAAAAAAATCATTTTGGGAGTTCCTAATTATTATTGGGACATAAAAAAACTCATGTACTCCAACCGTTTCCAATAAATCACTTCCTAAATATTTTAAAATTTGTCACTTCATCCCATTGGGACCACCTATTATCGATTCAATTAAATCACTCTTGTACTCTGAGGCGGCGGCGTCGACAGGTTGCTCTGAGGTAGGGTCGAGGGATAGCTCTAGAGTGAAAAATAGCGCGGTTTGTAGAAGATTTGGCAGAAAAAAGAGCGCGCCAAGGGAAATCCATGCGGGAAAATTCGGATAGGGAATGCCAAAAAGGGAGGCAAATATAGTGATGATAAAGGGAGTTTTTGGGTATGCCTAAATATTGGGAGTGAGATTGGGAACGGTTGGCATGTGATTTTCTCTAATGATATCCTAAATTAAAATTTAGGATTATTTTTAGGGAACCATTGGAGGTGCTCAGAGTTAATAATGAGCCAGCTAATTTTTAAGAGCTACTAACTATTAATTAACTAATCATTAATAAGGGGTGTTTGGATCAATTAGTAACTAACTAGCTAATAGTGTCTAAATGACCAATCTGTCCCTTTTAATTACTAACTAGTTTACTAATAATTAATAAGAGTTGGAGATTGTGGAGCAATTGAATCTTTTACAATTTGTTACGAGGTGTTAAGAAACGTTAGTAGGGTTTAATCAACTAATGAATTAATTGTTAAGAGCTCACACAATTAAATATTAAAAGGTCTTTTAAAAGGTAATGTTTGGTCCCTATCTCCTAATTTTAGTAACTAATTTAATCTTTTAGGGATCTAAACAGCGCCTAACTCTTTTCCAAATAATGATCATTAATTTTGTGTTATATTTATTATCTTAGTCTACATTAGTGGCTGACAATTCAAAACATCATTCATATTGATTGACTAGTAAATTCAATAGTTAATCACCCAATAAAATTTAAGGTTGAAAGTTATCTACCCTAATAAACTTGTTTTTTTTTTAATTATATTTCTCGGGCCTACATAATTATTATTTATTAGTTCCTATTAATATTGGAATTCTATGAATTAAAATAAATAAATTAAAAATTGATTTATTAACTTACTATTGAGATTGAGTCTTCCATAAAGACATACCATATTTTCTCAACATGGTAACTTTTCAAAATGGGTTGCACATATGTTGGCTATATAAATATTCTTTTATTTGTAGTTTCATGAAAATTTAGTTCATTATTTCAGAAACTTAAAATTAGAACCGATCAAAACCAGGGTCGGGTCGGATTAGGGTCGTGCCAAGTGGCGTAACTAGCCAAATTTTCTTGACCCTACCCCGGCCCGGCCCGGCCCGACCCTGTAATAAAATAGTCTGGGTTTGACCCTGACCCTAGTCATGGATGGACAGAGCGGGTCTCGAATCAGTCCTGACTCTAATATATTAATATATTAAAAAAAAATTATAAAAATATATATGTATAATTCATCAATTAAAACTTAAGTATCAAATATAAAGAAAAATTTAATCTAACAATTAAATTAAAATAAGTCCAAAATCTAAAGTTAAATAAAATCCGTACTTTAGATTTTTCTTCCACCACAAATTTAGAAATCTTGATGTTGATATTTGTTATTGTTTATTTCGTTATGAAATCAGAAATTTAATTGTGACAATTGTAGAAATTTGTAGATTTGGGGTATTTTAGTATAACTTTGGCGATGCGAAAATTTTTTAGGTTTAAGGTTTGGTATAAATTCTATAAATATAAATGTTAATTTATATGATTAAATTTAATATTATAGGGTCAGGTCGGTTAAGAGGGTCAAAATATTGATCCTAGTCCGGTCCTATATTATAGGGAGTCCCCTATTTTGAGGGTCGGGCCGGATCAAGGCCAAACAAAACAGATTCAAATAGGAAATTTTAAGTATCCGGGTCGGGATGGGTCAGACAGGTCCCGACCCTGTGACCAGGTTTACTTAAAATGTAGTTATTATCCAAAGGAATTGGTTTTTATGGGAGATAATTGTAAAAAATTACAAATTCGTTTAGCATTGGTGAAAAATATTTTAATATAAAGAAATTCAAACTTTTGTCTCTGTTATTTTCTTTTTATTTCTAATTTCGTTATTTATTTTATTGTTTGAATAATTATATAATTACATATGAGTTAGTAGTATTAAATGGATTATATATATATATAAATAAAATTATAAATGCCGTAAATGATGCATTCTAATTTAGTTAATACAGTACTTTTTCAAATTTTTATCCTTATTTTTTTAATTAATTATTATTGTAATTTATGAATACACTAATTCAATTTATATTAAAATTTTATATAATTAGTAATTTTATATATTTATATGAGTTTGATTTATATACAAACTAAATAGTTAATTATTTGATTTCAAGAGAACTTACATGAATCCTCAATATTTAGATTTGGAATTTGAATTGGAGCTATTGTTTGAGATTTTTGAATAAGTTTCTTGTGTTATTGTAACGGTTTAATAAGAAAGTTTGTTTATGTATAAAGATATATTTAGTTTCCTAGGACACTGAGAGCCAAATATAACCACTTTTTTAGGGTTTTTATACTCATTTTTTTTATTTTTAAAATAATAATAATTTTTATATTATTATATTTAAATTAGATATTTTTATTTTAAATTAAAAATTTTATTAAAGATAACACAGTAAATTATAAAATGATAGGTGCAGTATTTACCAAAGCCCTCAATTAAATGGTGAACATTTGTATTTTTTTTTTTGAATTTGATGTAGTTTTTCATGATTAATTTATGATAATAAATTCATAATTAATATTATTTTTTATTTTTCGTCAATATAAACATTTAATTTTAGATGTTAGATTCGACTTTTTTTTTATTAACCATTTTGCATAAATAATTTTTTTTAGAAAAACTATGAATGTAGTGGGCTGAGAATCCGAGTCTGGTTCGGAATCAAAGCCCAAGCCCAGGCCCAGGCCTACTGATTCTGAAGGGCCCAGGTCCAGTAATTCCGAGACAACTTGTTACTTCCGAGGTACGTCGACTGGGTAAGCAGACTGTTGATGAGATCCCGGATTCTGCGGAGATCGTTCCGCGTGAATCTCGCTAGGATCAAGCAACGGTCTCCCTGGCCTCTATAAATAGAAGCCCGAATTTCATAAACAGGGAGATTCATTTACTTAACGAAACTCTGCCAAAATCGTCACTCAAGCTACTATTACCTCCAGTCTTGTTCCAGTGAACGTCAGGCGGTTCAGGTCACATTGTGGATCACAATCAGTTGAGCCCAGAGCTCATTCAGGGGTCTGTCAACATCCATCCGAGGCTATCCTTCCGACGGGAATCATCGAACACAGGAAGTTAACCCTTTCATTCATTTCTCTAGTTATTTATCCATTCTCAGTTCAAAGCTGACTTGAGCGTCGGAGTGCCTACGGCAGACACCACAAGGGTGTCCCAAGGTTCGCTCGGACGTTTCTTATTCTTTTGCAGGATACCTTGACTTTCGGAATCGGTCCCAAATAAGCCTAGAACCATCCGGTCCGTCAGTCCGGATCAACTGTAGTTCCGAACCACTACAGTTTGGCGCCTACCGTGGGGCCGACGATAAGTTTCCTGCAAAACTAGCATCTTTTACTTTCTTCTGTTGTTTCAAAATTCGTTACTCTTATCATGACTAACGATGCGACTGTTGAGCAACAGCTTAGAGCAATGATAGAATGCATACGCCAGTTGGAAGAAGAGAATGCCAGAACCAAGGCAGCAAACTAGGAGCTCACGCAGCGGATGAACAATATATCCAATAATGGCACTACCCCAAACGCGAACGGCGACAATGCGGTCAATCTTGAAGCCAATAGGCTCCTCCTCTCAGAGATCCAAGAGATCAAAAGAGGCATGGCGAAAGAAGCTGCAAACTTCCAAGCTGTCATCAGGACCATTCCTCGTATTCCGGCACCATTTGAGCGCTCTGCTGCGGACACCCATATACTTTCCCTATTCGTGGATAGGATCGCTACGGTAGAAATGCCGAAGAGGAGTATTCTCCCAACCTTCCACAAATTTCGAGGGGATTCGGATCCGGCAGAGCATGTGGCCGAGTACCGCCAGGAAATGTCTATGGTGAACCTTCCGAGCGACACCCGCGAAGCCATAACTTGCAAGACGTTTGGTAGTAGTTTGGGCGGTCCAGCCCTAACCTGGTTTCTTAATCTTCCGAACAACTCTATTCATTCCTTTTCTCAACTTGTAGATGATTTTGTTGTCAAGTTTTCTAGCCGCAGACGTTTCAGGTTAACCACAGATCACTTATTTTCCGTGGCAAAGAAGGAAGGTGAGAGCCTCCGGGAGTATGTCTCTCGCTTCACCAGCGAGTACATCAAGATCCCAGATGTCGTGGAGTCAACCGCTGCGACTGCATTCCGAAAGGGTCTACCCCCATTCTCACGTCTGTACGAGCAGCTCACAGAATGCGAGCCTCGAACTCTAGAGGAATCTCTTGCAATCGCGACTCGGCAAATCAAGTTGGAAGAGGATCCTGTGAGGGCCGCCATGGCTAAGAGCAGAGCAAACGGTAAGTCCGAGCAGCGCAATAACAAGCCTCATAGGGGGAGGTTCGAGCCATATAAAAGGCACGACCCTCGCTCGAACTCAAGTCCGTCCAGAACTCCAGGTAGGAATGGTGAAAACAAACCAAAGCGACCGGTGCCGGCCTATGATCTAACCATAGAGCCAAAGGCCCTAGTCGCCGTAATGAAAGACATAGGGTCCTCTCTTACTTGGCCAGAACAAATGCGGACTCCCGCACACCAAAGAGATAAAAACAAATTTTGTCAATTTCATAATGACCACGGCCATAGGACTGAAGACTGTGTGGCATTACAGTTTGAAGTAGCTTCCTTACTGAAGAAAGGACGCTTGCGTGAGTTTTTGTCCGAAAAGGGTAAGCAAACGCCTGAAAGATCCGAGGAAAAAGGTCATGAATCCAAAGCAGTTGAAATGCCTGATGAAGCTCCTGAAGTCGAACGGATAATTGGAGTTATTCACGGTGGCTCAGTGGTGAGCGGAATAACCCAAAGTTCCGCGAAGAGACACGCCCGAGAGCTAGTCAGCATCAACGAAGCTTCTGTCCGGCCAGGTAAAACCCCTTTTACCTACAAACTCTCATTTTCTGACCAAGACATGCAGGGACTTGCAGACCCGCACCACGATGTGCTGGTCATAACTTTGCAAATAGCCAACTGCAAATTGAAGAGGGTCCTTATCAATAACGGAAGCTCGGCGAATATCATGTTCCTTCCGGCTCTCAAGGAAATGCATCTGGATGAGTTACTCATCATCCGAAACACGACCACACTCACCGGATTCAGTGGAGAATCGAAGCAAACCATAAGTGAGGTTGTTTTGCCTGTTTTTGCAGGTGGCCTTAATCTCGTGACCAGGTTCCTCCTAGTAGGTGCGCAATCATCTTACAGAACTTGCACTGTGATTTCCCAGTCACCAACAACGGAGCAGAGTATGAAGCGTTGATCGCCGGTTTAAAGCTAGCCCAAAGCCTGCACATCAAGAATCTGCTGGTCAAATGTGACTCTCAACTAGTCGTAAGCCAGGTCATCGGAGCCTATCAAGCGAAAGATGACAAAATTAAGACCTACCTTGAATTAGTTCAAACCATCAACACTCATTCTTGACAATATCGTTTGAACAAATTCCAAGGGGGGAAAACAGCCGTGCGGACGCTCTTGCCTCTTACGGTTCAGCAGTCAAGGATCCAGGCACCAGGTACGTTCTGCACGGACATATTGAAAAATCCTCCATCAAGGCAGAACCACTTGAAGTCCTTCCGGTCAATGCCCCGCAAGAAAATTGGATCAAACCAATTCTCGAGTACATCAAATCTTGTATATTGCCCCAAGACAAAGCTTCAACTCGGAAGTTACGTACATCTGCAGCCAGATTCGTAGTAATCGAAGGGGTACTATACAGAAGATCCCTCAGCGGCCCTTATCAGCTATGCTTAAATGAAAACAATGCGAAGAGAGTTTTACAAGAACTTCATAATGGTCAAGCTGGAAACCATTCCGGGGGAAGAAGCCTAGCGTTCAGATGCTTCCGAGCCGGGTATTATTGGCCAACTATAAAGTCGGACGCAAAAGAATTAGCCAAAAGATGTGAAAGTTGCCAAAGGTACAAAAATTACATTCACGCACCGGTTGAACTCCTGCACAGAATCTCATCCCCATGGCCATTCTCTACATAGGGAATGGACATAGTGGGACTGCTCCCACCTGCTTATGGGAAAGGTGAAAAGTTTATCCTCCTCGTCACCGATTACTATACCAAGTGGGTAGATGCCGAAGCATTCACCAACGTCACGGACTCAGCCGTCAGAAACTTCATTTTGAAGCACGTTCTCTGCCGTTTTGGAGTCCCGAATGAAATAGTCACAGATAATGGCTCCAAGTTCATTTCCAAAGTATTTAAAGACTTCTGCATCGCTTGAAATATCAAACTGAACTTCTCTACCCCTAGATATCCGAAAGCGAATGGTCAGGCTGAAGCAACAAACAAAACTCTCATGGCCATTCTCAAGAAAAGACTGGGGAAGCACAAGGGTGCATGGGTTCAAGAGTTGCCTGGCGTCTTATGGTCTTATAGAACAACTCCCAGGGTTCCGACAGGTCAGACTCCCTTCTCTCTAGTTTTCGGAAATGAAGCAGTACTTCCTTCCGACGTGGGATTCGGACAGTACCCGCTCCATGATCAGAACCAAGTGATGTTAGACTTCGACCTCGCCACAATCAACGAACTATGAGAAGATTCCGAGGTGAAAATGGAAAAATACAAAAGAACCATTGAAAGAGCTTACAACAAATCCATCCGAGCAAGAACTTTTTCCGTGGGGGATTGGGTACTCAGAAAAAACTTCACCGCAAACAAATTGGACGAGTCCTCGGAAGGTCCGTACCAGATTACAGAGGTAATAGGCAAAGGAGCATACCAACTTCAGGATGAAGCCGACAAAGCAGTTTGAAACACATGGAACGCGGCTCACTTCAAGAAATTCCAGTTCTAGACGAACATAACCCCATGATCTCCGGGGACCAGGTTCCGACCCCTAACTATAAATTCTTTATATTCAATGTTTTTCAATTCTGATTTGCCTTCAGAATCAATTACTGGCTTAAGCATCGGAGGGTCCTCAATAAGTTGAGGACCATCCTAACCCTCTTATCGCTTTGCAGTCAAAAGCCAACGTCCGCCTGAACAATCAATCCCCTACGAGGGAAAATCAGGTTTTTCTAAGAAACTCATTCAATACTTGCATCTTCAATTTCGATTTTCCTTCTGAATCGATTATTGACTTAAGCATCGAAGGGTTCTCAATACGTTGAGGACCTTCCTCACCTTGTGTTGAAATCTCAGGTGACACAGAACCAAAGGCAAAACACCCATACGTCTCGGGAAATGAATAACTAATCAAGTTAAGTCCAGAATCCGAGACATGAAAGCTCATATAACAAAGGTTCCGAATCATGCTCTAACCACAAAAATTCATTTTTTTGCGAGGTGTCCGCACTAACGCATCGATCAAGGGCATGGAAAAATTCTCAAGACGAAGAATCGAACAAAGAAATGAGCTCAGAAGAATAAACGTCTTGAAGATTCCGCTCGGGCACCAAATAAGACCCCACATAGCGCTTTAACTTTCTGAATCAACACTTGTAAAAAGTTGATCATTCGTCACATTGTGTACACAAATCCGAAAGGATAATGAAACTGAAAAGTCCGACAAGACTATTGTAAATTACAGTCTGAAAAGACCAAAGTCGTTACATCCGAAAGGATCATCCAATTCAATTAATGAAAACCGAGCATCGACTCGGATTATTAGTTATGTGAATCTCATTGGTTGCTTTCTCATTAGTTAAATTCCAAATAACTTTTATTTCGTTTCAACACTTAGCAAAAAATTTCATAGAAAAGATAATCGGAAAAGAAAGCAAAAATTTCATTCAAACAAAAGAAGGAAGTACACGGTAAGAAATGCAAGAAATACAAAGGGGAAGACTAGAGATCTAAATCATCAAGGGTCAGCTCCTCCTCGGCCATGTGCTCCTCTCCCTCCTTCTGATCTTCCGAGCCAGCCACGATGACTAGAGGAACCACAGAGATCGGATCCGCCTCCACAGGACCGGAAGTGGGACCCTCGACTCATTTCTCTGGAGGGGATGAGTTACCCTCCTTCTCCTTTTCTTCCTCCTCCTCCTCGAGGCCTTTTTCCGAGTCACTGTCTTCAAAAGGGCTAAGAAGAGAAGCGCCAGTAGCTTCCACAAGCTGCTGCCAGTAGCCGAACCTCCTCTCGACAACTTCCTTGGAGAGGGTACCAGCCAGGAACTTCTGATAAACCCTTCCCTTGGCCTCGACCTCAGCTCGAGCCTCTGTCTGCCTAGCCTTCTCCTCAGCCTCGGACAGTCCTCTCTCCATATCAGCCATCCGAGAAGATAGGGACTTGACGGTCCCCTTCGGCACAGAAGACTCCTCCATAGCCTTCTTTGTTTTCTCTCTCTCGGAAGCTAGTTCCTTTTCCTTATCTTGAGCAATCACCCTCAGGTTATTAAGTTCCGAGAGGGCGGAATCAAGCTTCTGCTGAGCATCCTCTTTCTCCTTCCTATAGGCGTCTCGGTTAGCCCTGGCCCTCTTGACCGCAGCAAAATGGCGATCCCATTGTTGGTCGAAGGCGTGGCCAATTTGCACCATCTGCACAGAAAGGGGTACGTTAAAATTCCGAACAAACTATAATTTACATATGGTATACTCGGACATTACCTTGTGGCTCTCTAGCAACAACTCGTCAACCAACTGGGTGCGGTTGTCATAGAGGAACTTCTGATCCTCTTCCAAAGCCATGCCACGGAAAGTTTCTAGAGCCGCCACGAGCTCCTTAAAAAAAGAAGTGCCAGCCGGCACAGACAAAGTCCAAGTAACAACTTCGGACCCTCTCAAAATCTGAACCTCTGGAGGCGAGGTCTTCTGCTTTTTCGGGTCGGGAATTTCCGATCCACCTTCTGCACGGGGCCGCGTAGTGGCAACCCCCTTATCCTTGCTCACCCTCCGAGCGGAGGACTTTGGGACCTTATCTTTTTCTTTTTCCTTCATCATTCCGGAAGGTTCAGTGATCACCACGCCCTTGTTTGGACGTTACTTCAGCAAGTAATTGAGAGCCTTTGCTGCCTTAGAAGACCCTTTGCCCTTCTTCTTCGTCTAATCCTGCCCGTCCATCTTCGACGACTGACCTCTCTTGGTTGGATCAAGAAGGATGGGGACGAGCTTCTGGAGATCGCGGATTTTCGGATCAAAAGACAGAATGCGGTCAATGACAGCTTCGCTGTTCAATCCGCACGGATAGTTAGCCTTCCCGATCTCCACTGCAAAATGAAAAGAAAATGAGTCAGAATCAAATGTCAACAAACCAAAAGAAAATACTTTCGAGCTAAAAGTCGCCCTCATACTTGGCTCGGAATTCCACCAATACCGAATATCACCATCATACTCTTCCCTCCATCGGCCGGAGATGAAGAAGAACCTTTCCTTCCATGCCTTGTCACACGAGGCAGGATTATGGAACACCCTCGTCTGATCCGAGTGACAATGAAGGTACACTCGACCCGGATCACCATTCACCCTCTGGACTGAATAAGCCGCATAAACATCTGCGACTTCCCAACTATCCCCTTCTCCTCGGCCATCTCATCAAACGACCGTAAAAGTCTCATGGTATTCGGAGCTGAGTTTAGCCTACCGGATATAATTATTTTTTTTATTATTTATACAATATAATTATAGCTTTTTTTTTTAATATCTAGTGATTATAGTTTATATTTTAAAATAATAATAAAATAATTATAAGAAATTAAATATGATAAAATAGTTGAAAGTAAATTGATATAAATATATTAAAAATTAAAATAAACAAGTAAAATAGTTATGTATTTTTAATCTATTAATGTTTATTATTTGAATATTATTTTTTTATTTATAATATAATTTCTAATAAATTATAAATTAGAAGTTGCTAAGGATAATATGGTATTTTGAAAAGAACTTAATAAACGGAGTGTGAAAACAAAATTCTGGGTTGGTGAAAAAATTCCTTTAATTAAAAGTACATCTAAATAATATATGGGTCGGCCTATTGAATTTTGAAGGCATTTACCATAATTTGAGATTAGCCTACTTAATAAAATAGACTTTTGAAAGTTTGAACTAATCTTTTATTAAATAGGTCATGTAAGGCTGTAGACCCCTGAAAGACCATCTAACATATTTCTACTCCTATATACAATGTAATTTTGGTTAAATTTAATGAGACAAATTTAATAGTAGTGGTTTATAAGCAATTGATGGCTGGACAGAGAAAATTTGATGGAAAATCGTGTTTTTTTTAGTTCTTTCGAAATTCCGTCTATTTTAACCGGTTCAATTAAATTTCAATTATCAATCATCATTATAATACAGTTATTTGAATGGTCTTTACTAACCAAAGAAAAATTTCAAATGGAATGCACAATGTATACTTTTTCAGTTTAAAGAGTGGAATAGATTAGAATATATGGTAATACTGATAATATTTTAAATTTTGGTGGGATTTTAAAATTATCCTTATTTTTTTTGATAAATAAAATAAAAAAATAAAAGAGAGAGAAGATGCATGGTTAACAATCATTTCATAAAATTTCTTTATATAGTATAAATTATCTCTAATAATATTTTTGTATGAAAAGCTATAATTCATTGAATGTTATGGATCTCATCATACTCCTCCTTTTCAAATAAGTCCTTCATCAAATACTGCATGTTTAGATTATTCTATATGCACATCTCAACTTATAGTTTCCAACCAAGTTGGAACCCTTTTATTAAGTAACAAGAAGGCAGGAACTGGAAATATTACAGAAAAAGAAAAAGAAAAAACTATAGTCTTCTATAGTACAGAACTTGTTAGGAAATCTTGTAGGCAAGATAGAAAGCTAAAGATTTTGAAGAGTAAAGAACACACAGATTTTTCTGTGATTTGGCCAAAACTGCTTACTCCACGTCGCACTAGTATTAGGGTTTCTACTCTTTTTTCTGAGTATATAGGGTTTACAATTACAAGAGATCTATTTATATTCTATCTGACCCGACACAATCTGAGCCCAACATAAAAGAGAAAAATAAAATAATAAAAGACAGACTCCACACTTAACAATCTCCCACTTGGAGGCTGACATCACTATTTTTCTCACTCTTGTAAATCTAGTAGACCCTTCTTTTCCTTCACTAGTGCAATAGCCTTCTCTGCGATCAGCTCTGAAGGCCAGCTGAAGCTATGCAATGCTTCAACTTCTCTTTGGTAACCACCTTAGTAAATATATCTGTCGGGTTGTCTTCACCTACTATCTTTACCAAGGTTAACACCTCATCAACAATTAGCTCACGGATAAAGTGATATCTTAGTTGAATATGCTTCGTCCTGGCATGAAACACAGGATTCTCTGCAAGATTGATTGCACTCTGACTATCACTGTAGAGTACACTTTGAATCTGCTCCTTACCTAATTCTGCCATAAAGTTTTTCAACCAAATCATCTCCTTGCTAGCTTCTGAAATAGCCATGTACTCAGCTTCTGTAGTGGAGAGCGCAACACTTTTCTGAAGTCGAGACATCCAGCTAACAGCTGTACCACCTAGAGTAAAAATATACCATGTAGTACTTTTTCTCCCATCTAAATCGCCTCCTAAATCTACATCAGTAAAGCCTTCTATGATAGTATTTGTTCGTCTAAAACAAAGTCCTCTATCTGCAGTGCCTTTCAAGTAACGGAAAAGCCACTTTACTGCTTCCCAATGCTCCTTTCTTGGATTTGACATAAATCGACTCACAACTCCCACTGCATGAGCAATATCTGGTCTCGTACATACCATCGCATACATCAAGCTACTTACTGCTGATGCATAAGGAACTCTGCTCATGTAATCTCTATCTTCATATATTTTTGGTGATAACTCCTTTGAAAGTTTAAAGTGACCTCCCAAAGGGGTGGTCCTAGCTGTAGCATCCCAAAGATTAAATCTGTCAATTATCTTTTGAACATACTTCGTTTGAGACAGCTTCAAAGTACCTTCTGACTTGTTTCTAGTAATCCTCATCCCAAGAATCTGTTGTGTAGGACCTAAATCTTTCATCTAAAAAACATCAGATAATTGATACTTTAACTTGTTGATTTCTATCATGTTAGATCCTGCAACTAGCATGTCATCAACATAAAGTAACAAAATTATGTAGGAGTTTGTAAAAGACTTGATATAACAACAATGATCCATCTCACATCTCTTGTAACCATTGTTAGTCATAAAGCCATCAAATTTCAAGTACCACTGGCTGGGAGCTTGTTTCAAACCATACAAGCTTTTCTGCAACTTGCAAAGCATGTCTTCTCTACCAGTAATCTGAAAACCCTCTGGCTGCTTCATATAGATATCCTCGTCAAGATCTCCATGTAAGAATGCAGTCTTTACATCTAACTGCTCTAGATGTAAATCCTCTGCTGCTACAAGCCCCAAAACCAATCTGATAGTAGTCATTTTAACTACAGGTGAGAAAATCTCGTTGTAGTCAATACCCTTCTTTTGCTGAAAGCCTTTTACTACTAATCTTGCTTTGTATCGCTTGCTTTCATTAGGTTCTTCCTTGACTCTGTATACCCATTTATTCTCAAGCGCCTTCTTTCCTACCGGTAACTTAGTCAATGACCAAGTCTTGTTCTTTTCAAGAGAAGACATCTCTTCTTGCATTGCATCCTCCCACTGCTTAGAATCATCTGCCTGTATTGCCTCTGAGTAACATTCTGGTTCACCATGTTCTGTCAAAATCAAATAAAACTTGGATGGAGAATACCTATCCACTTGCTTTCACTCTCTGCCAGACCTCCTCAATTCAACTATAGGTGTAGGCGGATTTATTGGTGTATCTTCGTTTGCACCAATATCATCTTCAGTAATATCTTCCAACACTGCTTCTTCTCTTTTCTCAGTCTGTTTCTGTAGCGTTGAACCCCCGCCCCGATTGGGAACGTAGCGGGTACCCGAACCACCACATTAACGATGTAGTTGCTATTTACCATTTAGGAATATTTCAAAAGTTGATTAGTTTATATGATATTTTTGCGGAAAACGAATAAAGATGTTACTTTCTTGAACATATGATACTTGGTTTAAATCATACATAGATGATATTTAGAAATTCTAGTGAATAAAATATCTTTTACAACTATACTTCAAATATATTATATGCTCATTTACAAATATGATAAAATTCTAAAATACATGTATTGGTGATTACAACATTAGTGAACTTCACCATGAGAGCTCAAATACCACATGCCTTACTCGATCAAACCTAAAAACATAATTTACGGGGAAAAAGAAAAAGAAGAAAGGGTCAGGCACACGCCTGGTTCGCATCCCATATCCCAAACAAGCACACACAAATGCTCTTACCTTTCTATCGATATGAAATGCTTTAACACACAATGCAATTCTAATGTGAGCATCTCTAAGCTCACCTTAACTCATAGAAGTCAAACACAACCAATTCCTAGCAATCAGTCATGCTAGTGTATCATTCGAGGCATGCTATGTCACACATTCATGCTCATTCTATGGTTTACCAATCATTAAGATAAATCTCATTTCTCCTTAACGTTAACCATATGTATCCATCATTCAATAATACGATCAATACGACAATCAATACAACCAATTTCAATTAAGTCAATCGAGACAATCATTTCAATTAAGTCAGTCAAGACGATCAATTCGATTAAGTGAATCAATACAATTATCTCATGACGACCAATCATTAAATAGACTTGTGAGCCAAACTCCGCTTAGGCCAAACAACTCGACTCAAGTAGATCACCAATCCAACAATCGAAGATTTCAATCTTTAATCAATGGGGTTTAATCACGCCACGATTATATTCAATTTTCAGGTTTTAAACACATTACCAAACTATGTCGAAATGCTTACCGAATTGTATACCGAATTATAATTCGGTAACACATGAAATGCAACAGTACGTCCCTGACCGAATTCAATACCAAACTGTATGCCGAACTACAGTTCAGTGACTCAAATGCATGACTTAAAACGCCTCTGTCCGAGCTTACTACCGAATTACAATTCGGTAACACACAATTGAAAGACAAACCCTCTGACCGAGCTACATACCGAGCTCTCTACCGAATTATAATTCGGTTACCCGTGAAGATGACAAATATTCTCTCTAACCGAACTCGATACCGAACTGGACACCGATTTACAGTTCAGTATCAAATAACAATTAAAAGGTACAAGGTCATTTCTTGAACAAGAAGCAATCAACAAATTGACCACATTGCAAGTTCTCATGTTACAAGACTTTATGGTTTTTAAATACCTTTAAAGATACTTCGTCGACAAGATATTCGATAACAAAATAACTTTTCAAAAATGGTCACAAGTAGGTGATTTTACTAGTAGTTAAATATACTCGTGAAAGATTCAAAAAGTTTTGGAAACGATTCAATCAAGAGGTTTTTAATTCAAGAATTTCGATTCCTAAATATAGGATGTTTCGTACATTTAAAGAAGATTGAAATCCTTACAATATTATTGATTTATTTCTATAATTTCAAAATATATAGTAATTAAAGGACATCATCACAAATTCATAGCAACAAACGGGATGCAATTTGGATTCCGAATACAAAACTTATACTAGTTACACGTATTTTTAAAAAAACTGAAATTTACGAACATTTAGAGGAGATTTAAAATTTGAATATAAATATGATCATATTTTAAAATTCTGAAGATATAGTTGGAAAATAGACTTAAAGAAGAATTCATAGCCGCAAACGGCACCTAAATCGGAGTTTGGATGAGGGAGAACGAAGACCGACAAGTTGGAAAGGTAATATTGTGGCGCTCTAGAAGTCCATCCGCCGGCACCGTTGGCTGGCAGCGGACGAAGGAAAATTGGCAGCGAATGACACGGCGCTCGCTGTCCTCGTTGGCTGCCACCATTCGCTGGCAGCAGGCAAGGAAAACTTGGCAGCGAACGTGCCCTGTCTTGGGCAGAATAGTGACACTTCTCAGGTCACCATCTGCGTGATTTGCTCAGTTTTAAAACCCGACCAAACGACATCGGAATGCAACCAAATTTTAAACACATCATCTATGCATATCAAACAATACATACAAACAATCCATTTGTCAAGAGACCCAACCATTTGGGCGAACGAAACTGAACAAGTTGCCTATTTGGTCAACTTGTTGCAGCAGCAATACAAGACAATAATTTCCAATTTTCAAGTTCCTACTTATTCCACCCTTTCAATACCAATTCAAGTAAAACCAACATTTACCAACCAAGTCAACAGCAAGTTGATTATTAGACATTTAATATGATTTCCCCAATTCATAATTTAGCCAATTAAGCTAACAAAGACCCATTTTAACTTGACAAAAACATATTAGGATTACACCACTAGACAAGAGTATTGGACTAAGGGTTGGCTCACTAAACAAACATTCCAAAGCATCCAGATTATGCACAAGACATGTCATGATCTCTTATTTAGTCAACTTCATTAGTCATCTTGATTACCAAGCATGTTCATATAAATTCCAAATTTCCAATATCCATAACAATGTCATTTTGTTAAGAAGTTCATTAGGAAGTCTTTCCTACTACCTAACCAATTTCCTCATCAAGTTATCATTAAGTTCAAGTTCAAGTTTAAGAACCTTTTCAAGTTCATTAGCAAGACAATATCAATACATCATCAAGATCATCATCAACGACAGTTCAAGTTCAATACGAAGCAAGTTTAAAATATTGCAAGTTTTAAACAATTCAAGTTCCAAAACATTTGAAGTTCAACATTCAAGTTCAAACAATCCAAGTTGAAATATTTCTAGTTCAAAAACATGTGACAAGTTAAATTTCCATAATATATGACCAAACAATTTCAAAATACTCAACAATCAAGTTCAATAGACACATTATGCCATTTTTAAGCAATCGCCCTTAATTCTAGCTTGATTAGTGAAAACGGGACGTTAGGGCCGAAGCCATCGTTTTAGAGCCAAGCTCTCGTTGGGGTCCGAAGACCAATAATCCGTAGAGCCGATTTACTCTCCCTCGAGTCGGTCATCTACCTTTGGATTCGTTCATTAGGCCAAAAGGCTGTGGTGCCGTCACACCCGTTAGGAGTCGTCACTCAATTCGTTCATTTTTTTTGCCCCAATGCCAATTTATCGATCATGTATACACATGTTGAGAATTCTCATTTTTCCCTATGGCATGCCACTACATTCGCTAACTAGCTATAATAAGGGCAATTATCCGTTTTAGTGATTCAACCACAATCACACATTTATCCTTTTTTTTATAACTTTCGTTTGCACATTTGACTTCTTAGAGGTACCAAGACAACATTGTCATTTGAAATCGTTTAGCCACAAGGCGAACACATATGCACTTTCACATAGTCATAAATGCAATATGTTCATAATTATGAAGTCATGTTTACAACCAACATGTCTAACCAAACACATGTCAACACCATTTCAAGCATCCACAATCAAGAGCGAAAAGATAAGTCTCTAACTTATGCCCTTCAATATCCGCAAACAATGTGGACTCGGTCCACCCAAAACTTCAATTCCCAAAGCAGCGCCTAGCATGATTCTACATGCATTACATACATGCTCTAGCGTCTTAACATGCAAGTATGCTCATCATATCAACTTTTGGTTGGTTATCTTATTTAACCAATTTCATGGCATAATTACAAGTAAACATATATTCAATGCATCAACCAATAACAAACAAGTGTATAGGGCTAAAAATGGAAATACGAACCTCCCATCCGTCGATCCACAAGTTAGAAAGCCGCTCCCGTGAGAGTTTCCACTTGTTCTAAGCCATCACCAATATACAACTATCACACTACAACCATAATATCATCACAATCATAATCACAAGACTCCAACACAAATCAATCATCACATAACATAGCTATTAAGGGCATTAACAAATAGATGAGATTAGGGTTCTACAAATGGGTTGGAAATAATCCAAAATCATTTATTAACATCCTAGGATCATTAATTAACAATATTTATCCAACAAAAATCATTTCTCCTCAAGCAATAACAAAACAACAATAGTGAAAATTAGGGCTTTTAACATCTAAACTCTAATGGAAGCTAGGGCATATGTTTAACACTTAAAATCAACTCAAAACAATTTATAAGCATCATGAAACAAAACCCATATTATTAATTAAAAAACCATCAAGTGTAGAGAGAGAAGAGATTTTTACCCATGAAAAATATAGCTTTCAAAACTTCCAAATAGAATTCAATGACCTCCTTGGATGCTGTTGATGAAACTAATGGGAAAATTGATGGTGGTTGGAGTGATTAAATGAGAGAAATAAAAGTTAGGGTTTTGGCCATGGAGAATAGAAGGATACGTATGAGAAGGGGGAAGAAGAAGAAGAAGAGGGGAGAATGAGTGAGTGTGGTGGTGGGTGTGTGTTCTTACACACACACATGTGGGCCTTAGTTTTAGATTGGGCCAAGTTTGGGCCCAATCCAATTCCGAGCCCGTTTTCCACCAAAACTCAATTCCGACTTTTCTGTACTTCTCCAAAAATTTATTTTCAAGTTTTGAATTAAAAATCACCATCGATTTCAAAAATCCGAATTTTTCCGCTAAGAGGGGCAAAATTGTAATTTTGCCAAAATTTGACGTTTAGATTCAAAATTCATATTTTTCCAAGTCCAAAAATAATTTTGACTCCATGCTTCCAATTAAATCAAGTTTTATCCTAAAAGCCCAATTCTGATTTCAAAGTCCGTTTTTGAATATTTAATTTCAAATTAAAAAAAGGTTTTTTATCCCAGTATTTTCTTTTCAAAATAATTTTTCAAATCTCATCATTGCCCTTTATAGTATTTCAACTTATTTCGAAGTGGAATGTATCGGAAATCAAACATGTAAGAATTTCAAATTGGCCCTAACTTCTAGGCCCAATTTGCGGACGTTATAGTTTCATTGTAGCCTCAGAATCTGCCATAAACTTGTCTTTGTATAAGATGTCCTCATGAAAAATAATATCTCTACTTTTGAAAACCCTTCTGCTATCATCATCCCAGAAACGATAATCCATGTCATTAGAACCGTAGCCGATAAAGTAACACTTTCTCGATTTTGAGTCAAGTTTATCCCTGTCAGAATCTGTAACTCGCACATATGAAACGCAGCCAAAAGTTCTCAAGTGTGAAAGATTTACCTCTTTTCCTGACCAAACCTCTTCAGGACTCCTGAACTCTAATGGAACTGAAGGTCCCCGATTTATGAGATATGCTGCTGTATTAACGGCTTCTGCCCAAAATTTTTTTGGCAGCCCTGCATGTAGTCTCATACTTCTCGCTCTCTCATTAAGAGTTCTGTTCATCCGCTCTGCTACACCATTCTGCTGCGGTGTCTCTGGAATGGTTTTGATCATTCTAATACCATTCTCTGCACAATAGTCTTTGAACTCACGACTATTATACTCTCCACCATTGTCAGATTTCAAACATTTGATTTTCAAATCAATCTGGTTCTCAAGCTCAGTTTTCCATCTTTTAAAAGTAGAAAACACATCAGATTTATTTTTCAGAAAATAAACCCATACCTTTCTTGTCGCATCATTGATAAAGGTAACATAGTAACGAGCTCCTCCAATTGACTCCATGGATGTAGGACCATACACATCTGTATGTACTAGTTCAAGTTTTCTAGCCTTAGATATCTTGGCAACCTTTGTGAAAGTCACTCTCTTTTACTTTCTCAATACACATAGTTCGCAGAAAATGAGATCAACTGTCTTCAACTCTGGAATTTTGCCATTTTTTGCTAACTGCTTCATGCCCTTCTTGCTCATGTGTCCAAGTCTATGGTGCCACAAATTTGAAGAACTAACACCATTGTTGATTGTATTTAAAGAATTTTATTTTCTGCAACATACAAGGTTCCAACCTTCTATCCTCCTGCTAAAATTAGATTACCCCTTGAGACCATCCATTGCCCATTTGCAAAAGCTGTATGATAACCATCTGCATCCAACTAGCCTACTGAAATCAAATTTCTCTTGAGTCCAGGAACAAACCTAACATCTGTTAGTTTCCATACCATCCCTTTAGGAGTCTTCAAGTTCACATCACCTTTCCCTTCGATGAATAATGGTTCATCATCAGTAAGATGAACCTTTCCAAGCCTTCCCGAAACAAAGTTGTGCAGTAATTCCTTGCACGGAGTTGAGTGAAACGACGCACCCGAATCTATAATCCAAGATTCTATTGGACATTCTACACAACAAGAAAGTGCATCAGAATCTTCTGTCGATGCGTTCACCAAATCATTCTCTCTTTTTTCTTTCGGATTTCTACACTGATTTCTGAAGTGACCAGTCTTGTTGCAATTCCAGCATACAATATCTTTACGCCCTTCCTTACCACTTGTCGAGTCACTTCTCTTTTTCAATTTAGGTCTACCTTTTTGGTTCTGACCTCCCTGAGACTTTCTGCCTCTACTTTCAGTATACAACGCAGAATCTGATCCCGATGACTCTGCAACATTATGTTTCCGTGTATCTTCACTGAGAATCAAATCCCGAATGCCTTTAAAATTGAGAGTATTTGTTCCTGATGAACTTCTTTTTGCTGTAACTGTTGCTGCCCAACTATCTAGCAAGGATGACAATAGGAGTAGCGCCTGAACTTCATCATCAAATTTAATCTTTACCGAATCTAATCTCGATATAATAGAATTAAATTCGTTCACATGATTAATGACCGACCCTCCTTCTTTCATCCTGGTATTCACCAACTGACGAATCAAATATACCTTATTAGAAGCAGAAGGTTTCTCATACATATTTGATAACGCCTCGATCAGTCCGTAAGTAGTCTCCTCATTGACAATATTATACGCAACATTCCTCGCTTACATCAATCTGACCACGCGTAGGGCTTGCCGGTCCAGAAGTTTCTAGTCAGCGTCTGACATACCTTCCGACTTATCTTTCTTGAGAGGTTGATGAAACTTTTTCTGATACAAATAATCTTCGATTTGCATCTTCCAAAATCCGTAATCTGTTCCATCAAACTTATCAATATTAACTTTCCCATCTTCTGCCATTGCTTCGAACCTAACTCTGATACCACTTGTTAGGAAATATTGTAGGCAAGATAGAAAGCTAAAGATTCTGAAGAGTAAAGAACACACGGATTTTTCTGTGGTTTGGCCAAAACTGCCTACTCCACGTCGCACTAGTATTAGGGTTTCTACTCTCTTTTTTGAGTACATAGGGTTTACAATTATAAGAAATCTATTTATATTCTAACTGGCCCGACACAATCTGAGCCCAACATAAAAGAGAAAATTAAAATAATAAAAGACAGACTCCACACTTAACAGAACTGCTGCCAAATCTTTCTTCCAATGAAATAAATCCAAACTTCAACATCATCTAAAAAACCATAATATATGAATCTCCATCTCCTGTTGATCACCAGAGCACCTATAAATCCCCAGAATCCCATCACAAATCCCATCACCAGAGCAATAAGTACACAAAGGAATTATTCGAAACAATTCTATATTGGATACATTCAAGTAACTCAAAAATTTAAGGTTCGTTATACTCTTTGGAATTCGACCAGAAAGTTGATTCTTAATCTTGTATATCTCCCATATTACCAATAGTGTCTGGAATTTTTCCTGTCAATGCGTTCTGGGAGAGATTCAACCACCAGAGCACTTTCAAACTTGTTAATTCTTTTCAAATATCTCCAGAAAGATTATTGTTGGAGAGGTCTACTACTCCAACCAAGTTGAGAATGGTGGAATACTCGTATACCTTGTCTTTTTGTACTAGCAAAATACGTTGTTTAAACTCAGTAACATAATTTCTCTCATTCACGTACATGATATCACTGGCTAAATAATGATTTACAACTCTCAAAGATAAGATGGTTATTTGCCAGGTCCAGAATTCGTAAAGCTGATAAATCACATAATTATTTAGGTAAAAAACCACTTAACCTATTTAAACGAAATATTAAAATCTCCAACCATGTAAATCTTGCTTTTACAATTTTGTGAATATCTGTATCAAACTGATTATGAGAAGCATACAACACTAAATTTGTACAGTTTTCGAGTAATTCAACATTAGTGAAATTATTAGTACGAAGTATCAGTGATTCAAGGGTATTTAAATTTCCCATAGAGTTTGGAAGTTGACTGCAAAATTTATTATAACCTAAATTCAATACTCTCAACTTCAACCAATTCATCAACCACAACCGCATAATTCATCTGATAGAGAATTATTCTCGAGGTTGAGAACATTCGTGCTCTTTGACTTATTCCCATGAATTGATAAATTGATCTAGTGTTCCAAAGATGGGAGCTCCCATAAAGAAATGGGTACATGACCATAAATGTTAGTTTCATGTAGAGCAAGAACTTTTAATTTTTTAAATTTTCCTATATCATCGGACAAATGTCCAGATAATTTACAAGACTCTATCGCTAAAAACTTTAATTTGGTTGAAATACAACGTGAAAAGACTTCTAAAATCTGGGAGATGGTTGTATTTCAGTTCAAACCTACCGTATGAATAACTATTAAGTTGCAAAGCCTTCCAAATGATGGAGGTATGATCCCTCCAAACTTGTTTTGGGAAAGATCCAATATTTTGATGGAGCTCAGGTTTCCAAACAAGTCCGGAATGAAACCTTGGAAGTCATTTGAACCGAGGGAAAGGAATTCAAGATGACTATTCTTAAACAACCAATTTGGTATTGAAGAATCGAAATGGTTATATGATAAAACAAGATGGCTTATCAAAGTTGAGTTTCCAAGATCATTAAGAATTGGACCTCGAAATTCAAATCAAGAAAATCCAAGCGATGAAGATTGAAAATCCAACTAGGAATTAATTAAGTAATCGAAATCATTAAAGGAAAGATCAAAGGTGGTAAGAGAGGAAAAATTAGCAACCGAGGGATGAAAATGGTGTTGAAGTCCACAATTTGACAATTTAAGTACTTCTAAACTCCGAATATGTTGTGAAACAATATGGTTGGATTCCACCATGTAGATAAAACTAACACGTTGTCAGCATGCAATATGTATATCACATGCATAATGATACATGTCTACTAAATGTTATATATATATATATATTGAAATTTTTAATAAACAAAACAACACTTGCTTCATTTCTGTATTTGTTTTACTTCTGTATCATCTTCTCCATTTACAATATTTCTTCTTTCACTGATTCGATCCAAGATTCTCAAGCCAGGTTAACTTTCTGATCCGAATTTATTTTTCAGTTCATATTCAAATGTCTTTTTTTATCCCATTGTATTTATTTTTTACAATACGTTATCAGCACGAGTATGCTCTCTGGTTGCCGCTTTACCGGATCTTTCAAATCAGAAAGTGTCTGGTGATGATGTTTTCTTTCTTCTGTATGTTCTGGAAAATTTTGGAAATTATGATGGGTTTGAAATTTTTAGAAAAATACCATTATTCACTTGAGTTGAATAAATAGTTAATCTGGAAAGTTTGAAATGATAATATTATTCACCCAAGCTGAATAATTGAATTTTTGAAATTGAATTCTGGATATCTGGAAATTTAAAGAAAGTGTTCTTGTTTTGCAGAAAATGAGTCGATACAAATTCGAGCCATTGTTGGTTTTTGGAGCAAATTATATGAGATGGTTGAGTGATTGTGGGATAAGGTTGAAATCCAAAAACCTGTACGGGACTCTGGATAAGAATAATAAAACAACTGAGCAGCAAAAGAATAAAGCTTTGATTATAATTCGAACCCATCTGAATGATGATTTACAAAATCAGTATATAACTGTCACTGATCCTGCAGATCTGTGGCAAGCATTGATTTCTAGATACAATCGCCAAAATGAAATCATTCTGCCTGAAGCACGAGATGAATTGCATAATTTGAGGTTCCAAGATTTTAAAAGCGTGAGTGAATACAACTCGGCCATGTATTTGATTGTGAATAAGCTGAAAATGTGTGGGGAAACAAAAACTAACCATGAAATGTTGAATAAGACGTTTACCACATTCCATCCTTCCCAAACAATTTTACAACAGCAGTATCGGGAAATGAAATTCCAAAAATATGATGATTTGATTAGACATTTGGATATTGTTGAAAAACACAACCAGTTGTTGTTGAAAAATAGTGAAAGGCGCCCTGTTGGCACCCAAGCATTCCCAGAAGTGAATGCACATTATAATGAAAACTCAGGCCGTGGTCGTGGTCGTGGTCGTGGCCGTGGTCGTGGCCGTAATTCTGAACGATGGAATGATTTTGGAAATGGACGTGGTAATGGCCGAGGTGGTCGAGGTTCTGGAAATGGTCAGGGACGTGGTCGTAATAGGGATTATGGATATCCATATCATAATCCAAATACTCCTCAGAAGTGGAATAATAATGCTAGTTCGAGCAAAAGGAAAGAAGTTATGGAACCACCGAAGTTCAATCGTTGTCCATGTTATAGATGTGGTTCCCCCACTTGTTATTCGAGGACTTGTCGCGCCTCCAAACATGTAGTTGAAGCTTATCAGAAGCTGAGGCGTGAACAAGAAAAAGAAAAGAATAATGAAGCGAATATGGCTGATGTTTTTGGCGATGGTGATACTGGTCCTGTCGACATGTCAAATCTTGAAACTGCTGATTTCTTTGAAGATCCTGATGGGAAGATAGATCACTTGATTAGTGATGGAACTGTTAATTACAAGTGAATGTATTTTCTTGTTTTTGGAATACAAATAGAATGGAATGTAATTTTAGTTTTGATTGTAAATATTTGTAAATAGTTATGAATATTACATTTCCATTCAATTAAGTTATTAAAGGTTATGGGTTCGAATCAAGATTTAGTTATACCTGAAGATATATGTTTAGCCGATAGCGCTACAACCCATACGATTTTGAGAGATACAAAATATTTTCTGTAATTAATTCCAATTCAAGTTAAAGTGAGTACCATATCAGGTCCAGTAGATCTGACAGAGCGTAATTTGTGTAACAACTGTGCCTTTATTTGATGTTAATTAGAGACTTTTTTAGTTATTTTGAAGCTAATTTGTCTCATTTTTCCTATTTTGCACAATTTTGTGACTGTTGGTGATTTTGGAGTTTTATTGGGGGCGCAGTGGCTATTTTCCATCTGAAGTGAAGTGAGCTGGACCAAGCACGTGGGAATTAAAGACTTCTAGAAGACTTTTAAACTTTTGAAGTTAGAAACTTTGTTTAGAAATAATAGGGATTTGAATTTTAACTTTACGAATTTTATTATTCTGTTTATGGGATTTGTATTTTGGATTTGAATGTGTTGGAGAGGGGATTATCAGGTAAATTCTGGACTGAAGTCTGAATCAAGAAGGAGACCATGTTTGATTTACAGAGTTTGCTTTTCTTTTCGTTTACGTTCAATTTAATAGACATGATGC
This sequence comes from Cardiospermum halicacabum, assembly GCA_031304145.1. Lineage (NCBI taxonomy): Eukaryota > Viridiplantae > Streptophyta > Magnoliopsida > Sapindales > Sapindaceae > Cardiospermum > Cardiospermum halicacabum. The sequence goes on along the minus strand of JARJHC010000107.1, from coordinate 16,363,681 downwards.
TTGCTGTGCCCACAGCAAGCTAAACTTCTTTAATCCAGTAAAGTGAATTCATTTACGTGTTGTGAGATTTGAGTTTAATTGTTTATGTTATTGATATTCATGCTTGTTTCTATGCTTAATGGCTTTAGGATGAATGTATTGATTTACTATTTATTTAATTTTGCCACTTAATTGATTAAGTAAATTGGTCATCACTAGTCAGTTAGGTTAAATCCGTGTAATTGTTTAACTATAATTGACATAAGTAGTAAGCAGGATAATACGTTGTTCTGTGGAATTTGCATGTTCTTAATTTATATAATCACGCGTGTTGGTTTGCGGGTAAGAGTCTGGGTCGTTCTCAACTTAAAGCAGTCTAGGGTTAAACCTGTCAGGCGCGTGTCGGGGTTGCTGTTTAGGCTAGGGACTGATTAGAAGGCGCATGTCCGGTCGGTCTAAAACCTAAGGAACGATAAAGTAGTTAGGCGCTTCGTCAATTGCTATAACCAGACTTGTCAATCAGCATAATTAAACTTTGGTTCGATGATCAACACAATTAAATGAATGAGTTTGCAGGATTAGTTTTCTCATACTATTGCTTCTACTATTTTTATTAGCACTTGATTTAATTCACTGTTAAATACAAATCCCCATTTTATTAGCTTTAAAACCTGTTCGATCAATAGAGTTGACAATTTCAGTTTACTCTCTGTGGTTCGACCCTGTAAACGTGCTACAAAAATTACGGGAATTTATTTTGACAGTTTTGATGCCCGTCATATTTTGGCGCCGTTGCCGGGGAGTATACTGACTATTTGATTTTGTTGTATGACCTTGTGTGATCGTACGGAAGAAATCCCCTACGATCCTGAAATCGAGAGGACTTTTAGGAGACGGAGAAAAGAAACAAGAAAAAGGAAACAGATCCTCACTAAGAACGCATCTTCTACTGACTTTTGTGAAAGTAGTGATCCTTCTGCGCCCACAACTACCACACTCAATACGCACTGTGAAGAGTTTTATAGTAGCTGTGACCAAGCTGTGCCCACAGGGATGGCAGTAAACGGACAGCAAGGACGTACTCTCAGAGAATTGGGCCGACCGCAAGCCAACCAAGCTCCTCTCTGCATTGCTTATCCTGAGACCGAACTTGCATTTAAATTAAAGTCTGGTTTAATCCACCTACTCCCTACCTTTCATGGACTGGAGAATAAAGATCCTCACAAGCACCTAAAAGCATTCCATATGACCTGTTCCACCATGAAACCACAGGGGGTAACTGAGGAGCAGATTAAACTTCGTGCTTTTCCATTTTCTTTGGACGACGCTGCCAAAGAATGGTTGTTCAACTTGCCACCAAGTTCGATCACTACTTGGGATCAGATGGTTCGAGCATTTTTGGACAAATTCTTTCCTGCATCCAAAGTTGCGACACTTAGAAGAGACATCTGTAGTAGCAAATAGAAGGATTCTGAGTCATTGCACGATTATTGGGAAAGATTCAAAAGAACATGTGCAAGTTGCCCACGGCATGGGATATCTGAAGAGTCACTTATTCTGTATTTTTATGATGGTTTGTTGCCCATGGAGAGGCACATGATTGATGCTGCAAATGGGGGATCCATTGAAAATAAGACCCCACAACAAGCTAGGGATCTAATTTCTACCATGGCAGCAGCAGCAGGTAACCACAAAGCACGTCCAGAACCCACTAGGGCTGCAAATGAGGTTAGTTCTACAGCTTTGTCAAATCAGATTAAAGAACTAACAGTTTTGGTACATCAGTTAGCCACAGGAAAAGCTGTGACCCAACCGTGCCCACAGAAAAGAAATTGTGGGATATACGCCGCGTCCGATCACCCTACTGATGCTTGTCCAACCTTACAAAAGGAATCAACTGAGCAAGTAAATGCAACTGGGTACTATGAAGGACAAAGAAAGTATGATCCCTACTCCAATTCTTACAATTCTGGATGGAGGGATCATCCCAATTTTAGATATAGCCAGAACAACACCAAACCTAAGCCACGGCCAAGCCATCTCAAATATGTTTATCTGGGCAAGAATGAGACTTTGCTAGTGATTATCTCAAACAAGTTGAATTTTGAACAAGAAGAACAGCTTATTCGATTGCTCAGAATGAACAGAGAGGCAATAGGATGGACCATCAAAGACATCAAGGGGATAGTCCATCAACCTGCATGCACAAGATACTTCTAAAGGAGGACAGTAAACCATTCAGACAAGCTCAAAGAAGATTAAATCCTCCAATGATGGAAGTAGTGAAGAAAGAGATTCAGAAACTCTTGGACCCTGGCATGATTTATCCAATCTCAGACAGCAAATGGGTGAGTCTAGTTCAAGTTATACTTAAGAAGACAGGTATCACAGTAGTTGAAAGCAAAGGCAAGTTGGTGTCTACTCGTGTCCAGAATGGGTGGAGGGTTTGTATTGACTACCGCAAGCTCAATGCTTCAACAAAGAATGACCATTTTCCTTTGCCATTCATTGACCAAATGCTGGAACGATTGGCAGGTAAGTCTCATTACTGTTGTTTAGATGGTATTTCAGGTTTCTATCAGATTCCAGTTGCACCAGAAGAAAAGGAGAAGATAACTTTCACTTGTCCATTTGGGACCTTCGCTTACAGACGGATGCCTTTCGGGTTATGTAACGCACCTGCTATATTCCAAAGGTGTATGGTAAGTATCTTCTCTGATTATGTTGAAAATATTATTGAGGTTTTCATGGATGATTTTACTGTTTATGGTAATTCATTTGATGAATGTCTGGTTAACCTTGGTAAAGTTTTGCAACGTTGTTTGGAATTGAATTTGGTGTTGAGTTATGAAAAGTGTCACTTTATGGTTGATCATGGATTGGTACTTGGACACATTGTTTCTGCTAAAGGTATTGAGGTTGATAGAGCTAAAATTAATGTGATACAATCTTTGCCTTACCCTGTGAGTGTGCGGGAAGTTCGTTCTTTTCTTGGTCATGCAGGATTTTACAGGAGGTTTATCAAAGATTTTTCGAAGATAGCGTAACCTCTCTGTGAACTGTTGAAGAAGGATATTCCTTTCAAATTTGATGATGGGTGCAAGAAAGCTTTTGACGTTCTGAAGGAAAAACTAATCGCTGCTCCCGTAGTCAAAGCTCCTGATTGGAACATGTCGTTCAAAATTATGTGTGATGCTAGTGATCACACTGTGCGCGCAGTCTTAGGACAAAGAATTGGAAAATAACCACACGTGATTTACTATGCTTCAAGAACACTGGACAGTGCACAATGCAATTATTCCACGATGGAAAAAGAACTTTTGGCTGTTGTTTTTGCCTTAGAAAAATTCCGTTCATATTTGTTGTGTACTAAGGTTGTTGTTTTCTCTGACCATGCAGCATTGAAGTATCTGTTGACCAAAAAGGATGCAAAACCAAGACTGATTCGATGGATTCTTCTGCTTCAAGAATTCGACATCGAAATCAGGGACAAGAAGGGATCAGAGAATTCTTTAGCTGATCACTTGAGTCGGTTGGTCACAGCTGAACCCAATCAACCGTTGAATGATGAATTTCTAGACGAGTACCTCTTCGCTGCAGGCACAGCCCACCCCTGGTATGCTGATATCGTTAATTACCTTGTTACTGGTAGACTGCCATGTGAATTAGGTAGAAGTGTAAAAGACAAGGTAAGAAGGGATTCTAGGAATTATGTTTGGGATGAACCCTATTTGTGGAAACATTGTTCTGATCAAATGATTAGGCGGTGTGTCCCTTATGAGAAGACTAAATTGATTCCAAAATCCTGTCATACAGAATCATGTGGAGGCCATTTTGGACCTCGGAGAACAGCAAAGAAGGTACTTGATTGTGGTTTTTATTGGCCTACTTTGTTTTATGATTCATATGTTTTCTGCAAATCTTGTGATAATTGTCAAAGGACAGGGAGTTTAGGTCGCCGTGATCAAATGCCTATGACTCCAGTTCTAGTTGTTGAGATTTTTGACATATGGGGAATAGATTTTATGGGTCCTTTTCCATCTTCATTTGGATTTCATTATATTTTACTTGCTGTTGATTATGTTTCCAAATGGGTGGAGGCTAAAGCCACTCGAACTGATGATGCTAAAGTTGTTGTAGAGTTTGTCAGGTTAAATATTTTTTGCAGGTATGGTACACCTAGAGCTGTTATTAGTGACAGAGGAACACATTTTTGCAACAGAACTATTGAAGCAGTGTTCAAAAAGTATGGCGTGACTCATCGGACCTCCACCGCCTACCATCCGCAGTCCAATGGACAAGCTGAAGTGTCCAACAGGGAAACAAAGTCAATTCTGGAAAAAACAGTTAATCCATCTAGGAAAGACTGGACTTTGAGGTTAGAAGATGCACTGTGGGCATATCGTACTGCGTACAAGACACCAATTGGAATGTCTCCCTATCAAATGGTCTATGGTAAGGCCTGCCACCTGCCTGTGGAGCTAGAGCATAAGGCATTCTAGGCTGTTAAGGAGTGCAATTTCAGGATGGACGCAGCTGGTGAGCAAAGAAAACTTCAAGTCCAGGAGTTGAAAGAAATTCGCAAAGATGCGTACTTGCGGGCACAGCATTACAAGGATGCATTGAAACGTGCTCATGACTTGAACATTTCACGGAAATGGTTTTCAATCGGACAGAAAGTCCTTCTTTTTCATTCGAGATTAAAATTATTTCCCGGTAAGTTGAGGTCTAAGTTAATTGGTCCATTTGTTGTTACTAACGTTTTTCCACATGGTGTAGTTGAGATAAGAAGCTTGGAAACAGATAAAACCTTTAAGGTGAATGGCCATAGGCTTAAACCTTATTATTAAGGGTTCCAACTAGGACGATGTGAGGAAATTCAACTCGATTCTTGGATTAATCCTAACTGAAATCAATCACGTCTAGTCAAAGACGTTAAATTGGGCGCTATTGGGAGGCAACCCAGAATTATTTCGTTTTTATTTTATTTTATTCATTTATCTTCTTTTCTTTTAGTTTAGTAAAAAGAATATATTTAATTAAAATTTTTTTTTGTGAATTTAGGAAATTAGGTTTTGTTTGTTTTTATTTAGAATTTTATTTTCGAAAAAAAAAATAAAAAAAAATTATTTTCAAAAAAAAATCATTTCAGTATTTATTATTATTATTATTTATTTTTGTTTAGTTTATTAATTAAAAAAAAGTTTTTGATTAGAGAGCTTGCATTAAAGGTTGGATTAAATTTACTTTAGAAATCATTTGTGAATTGTTGCTTTTCTCTTGTGGTTAGAGTCTTACTTGTTTGCTTCGTCACAACAAGATCTTTGTGGTAAGATAAGTGGTACAATGTTGATGGCTTGGAAAAACTTATGTTGTAGTGCATTTATTTTAATCTCACACATCTTTTGTGAGTAATTGGAGAGGTTAGAAAACAACCTACAACATTTATTGGTCTTTTTGAATTGATTGTGTGACTTTATGGATGATGTCTTGAAAGTGGTAGTTGTTTAGGAAGTTTTTGGTCAGAAATTAGTTTTGTTTCTCTTGAGCCTTTATTCATGTTTACTTTTGTTCACTTCTATTTTGTTTCATTTTTTTTATGTTCATTCAAAAAAAAAAAGGAAAAAAGAAGAGGAAGCAGCATATATAAAAAAAAATAGAAGAAGAAAAAAAGAAAAAGGAAAAAATCAGAAAATCAGAAAAAGAAAAAAAATATATATTCAGTTTTTTTTTTGTTTTCTAGTTTTATTCTTTCTCTTTGATGTAAATATTAATTAGCTACTTTGTAAATAAGTGGTTCTCATTTTGTTCTTGTTTTTGTTTCTTTTTGGCTCATTTTTAGGATTTTGACCATGAATTTTCCGAATGCGATTGCTTCAGATAGAATAAGTTCACTTAGCTTGCCTTTCTATCTTAGGATCAATTTTTTTTGTTTGTTGTCCTTAAATTTTTGCTATTTGTTGAGAGTTAGTGCTTATTTCCAGCTCTATGAGTGAACACCTACCATTATCTATACATACTTAACCTGTGAGGATATGGAGCTGAGACTACTGCATTTTGGTTTTTCTTTGCCATCAATGTTAAGGTTTGCGGTATGATTGGTTCGGCTAAGTTGTGGCTTTGCTTCTTATTTTGCTCTGATTGCTTTGAGACTTGTGACATTGAACAGTGATTTGTCTTGCAAATTTTGTATAGTCCTGCTTGCATCTTGCTAAAGGCTGAAACTTAAGTTTGTGTGTTCTTAATTGGATTGCAGGTTCTCTTTTCATCTCTAAAATTGATTTTTGGGGATTTGAGTTTTCATAAGCACTTGTACTTTAATTGGGTTCCAATTGGCTGGCTGTTTTTGAGTCTTGATAATTGTCTTTTGTATACTTGAGGGCAAGCGTGAAATAGTGTGGGGGAGTTTGACAGAGCCTAATTTGTGAAGCAACTGTGCCTTTATTTGATGTTAATTAGAGACTGTTTTAGTTATTTTTTAGCTAATTTGTCTTATTTTTGCTATTTTGCACAGTTTTGTGACTGTTGGTGATTTTGGAGTTTTATTGGGGGCGCAGCGGCTATTTTCCATCTGAAGTGAGCTGGACCAAGCATGTGGGAATTGAAGACTTCTAGAAGACTTTTAAACTTTTGAAGTTAGAAACTTTGTTTAGAAATAATAGGGATTTGAATTTTAACTTTACGGATTTTACTATTCTGTTTGTGGGATTTGTATTTTGGATTTGAATGTGTTGGAGAGGGAATTATCAGGTTAGTTCTGGACTGAAGTCTGAATCAGGAAGGAGACCGCATTTGATTTACAGATTTTGCTTTTCTTTTCTTTTACATTCAATTTAATAGACATGATGCTTGTTGTGCCCACAGCAAGCTAAACTTCTTTAATCCAGTAAAGAGAATTCATTTACGTGTTGTGAGATTTGAGCTTAATTGTTTATGTTATTGATATTCATGCTTGTTTCTATGCTTAATGGCTTTAGGATGAATGTATTGATTTACTATTTATTTAATTTGGCCACTTAATTGATTAAGTAAATTGGTCATAACTAGTCAGTTAGGTTAAATCCGTGTAATTGCTTAACCATAATTGACATAAGTAGTAAGCAGGATAATACGTTGTTCTGTGGAATTTGCATGTTCTTAACTTATATAATCACGCTTGTTGGTTTGCGGGTAAGAGTCTGGGTCGTTCTCAACTTAAAGCAGTTTAGGGTTAAACCTGTCAGGCACGTGTCGGGTTTGCTGTTAAGGCTAGGGACTGATTAGAAAGCGCGTGTCCTGTCGGTCTAAAACCTAAGGAACGATAAGGTAGTTAGGCGCTTCGTCAATTGCTATAACCAGACTTGTCAGTCAACATAATTAAACTTTGGTTCGATGATCAATACAATTAAATGAATGACTTTGCAGGATTAGTTTTCTCATACTATTGCTCCAACTATTATTATTAGCACTTGATTTAATTCACTGTTAAATACAAATCCCCATTTTATTAGCTTTAAAACCTGTTTGATCAATAAAATTGACAATTTCAGTTTACTCTCTGTGGTTCGACCCTATAAACGTGCTACAAAAATTACGGGAATTTATTTTGACGGTTTCGATGCCTGTCAAGATCTGATCGGAGGCTCTGGAAGAGCTTCAATTGTGTTACCAAATTACACTAAAATGGAAATTGAAAATGCGTTATACTCTCACAAATCAAGAAGAAATTTGCTCAGTTTCAAAGATATAAGAATGCATGGATATCATATTGAAACAGTTGATGAAAAGGGTGTCAAATATTTGTATATTGTTTCAAACAAATTAGGCCAGAAGCTTGTGATTGAAAAGTTTCATATTTAATCATATGAATTATATTACACAACCATCAGGCATGTTGAAACACATGCTATTGAGAACTAGAAGTTCTCTGATCCTAGAATATTCCAGCTTTGGCATGATAGATTTGGGCATCCGGGATCCACAATGATACGAAGAATAATAGCGAATTCAGAAGGGCATCCACTGAGAAATTATAAAATCCTACTGAATGATAGGGACCTCTGTATCCCATGTTCCCAAGGGAAATTGATAACGAAACCATCATTTACCAAAGTAGGTTTTGAATCTCCATCGTTTTTACAAAGAATTCAAGGAGATATATGTGGACCCATTCATCCACCTAGTGGACCATTTCGCTACTTTATGGTATTGATAGACGTATCTGCAAGATGGTCCCATGTATGCTTATTATCCACTCGTAATGTTGCTTTTGCAAAATATCTTGCACAGATTACTCGATTACGAGCTCATTTTCCTGATTACCCTATTAAGAGTATAAGACTTGATAATGATAGGGAATTTATATCTAAAGCATTTGATGAATACTGTCAAGTATCTGGGATTGATGTTGAACATCCAGTACTGCATGTTCATACCAAAAATGGATTAGCTGAATCATTAATTAAGCGTCTTCAATTAATTGCGCGAACATTGTTAATGCGCTCAAGATTACCTGTTTCTGTTTGGGGACATGCTATATTGCATGGTGCTGTTTTGATTCGTATCCGTCTAACTTCTTATAATCAATATTCCCCATTACAATTGGTATCTGGGAATCCTCCTAATGTTTCACATTTGAGAACATTTGGGTGTGCTGTACATGTACCCATTACCTTAACTAAAAGAACAAAAATGGGACCCCAAAGATGTATAGGAATTTATGTGGGTTTTGATTCCCCATCAATTATCAGATATTTGGAACCAATGACAGGAGATTTATTTACAGCTAGATTCGCTGACTGTCATTTTGATGAAAGTAATTTTCCATTGCTTGGAAAAGGAAATAATTCTCCAGCAGAGAAATCTGAATTAACCTGGAAGGTTCCAACTGTGGCGCATATGGATCCGCGTACCCCGCAATGTGAACTCGAAGTTCGAAGGATCCTACATTTATAAATGATAGCTAATCAAATGCCTGATGCATTTAATGATACTTCAAAAATAACCAAGTCTTATATTGATGCTGCTAATGTACCAACAAGGGTAATTGTTCCAGAAGGACAATCTCAAAAGATAATAGCAAGCGAAACTCCAATTCCCCGCCAAAAGCGTGGTAGACCCCCTGGTCCAAAAGATACAATCCTAAAAAAACGAAACAAAAATGATTTGGATCCTAAAACCACATGTGACGAAATCCCAAAAGTTGATGAGATTCCTGAAAATAGTCTCCCACAAGGAGAAAATAATACGGAAATACCAGAATCAAAAAATGAAGAAATTTCCATAGACTTCATCCAAGAGACTTGGAATCGAAATGAAACAATTGTTGATGATTTATTTTCATATTTAGTGGTAATTAGTATTTCATATGATGATTATGAGCCACGTGATATCCGAGAATGTAAAAGTAGGCATGACTGGAAAAAATGGGAAGAAGCAATCTAGGCAGAATTAAATTCGTTGAATAAACGAAAAGTTTTTGGACCCATAGTTCGAACACCTGAAGATATTCAGCCAGTTGGTTACAAATGGGGTTTTGTTCGAAAACGAAATGAAAGAAATAAAATTGTAAGATACAAAGCACGTTTAGTTGCTCAAGGTTTCTCCCAAAGACTTGGAATTGATTACGATGAAATGTATTCCCCAGTCATGGATACAATCACATTTCGATTTCTGTTAAGTCTTATAGTTGCTGAAAAACTGGAAATGTGTTTAATGGATGTAGTTACTGCGTATCTGTATAGATAACTTGATTCTGATATTTACATGAAGCTTTCAGAAGGACTGAAATTACCCGAATCTCATCGATCAAAATCTCGAAACTTGTATTCCATAAAGTTACAAAAAACCCTGTATGGATTGAAACAATCTGGGAGAATGTGGTATAACCGCCTGAGCGAGTATTTGATTAAGGAAGATACTAGAATAATACAATATGTCCGTGTATCTTCATTAAGAGATCAGGGTCTGGTAATTATAGCAGTTTATGTGGATGATATGAATATCATTGGGACTCTAGAAGAGATCCAACAAACTGCTGAATATCTGAAAAATGAGTTTGGAATGAAAGATTTGGGAAAAACAAAATATTGTCTTGGTCTTGAAATTGAATATAAATCAAATGGTATATTGATTTATCAATCAACATACATTGAAAAGGTCCTAAAAAGGTTCAATATGGATAATGTCCATCCGTTGAGTACACCCATGGTTGTAAGAACACTTGATCCCAAAAAGGATCCATTCCAACCGAAGGATGATGACGAACAATTACTTGGTACTGAAGTACCATATCTGAGTGTGATTGGTGTGTTGTTATATTTGGCTCAATGTACGAGACCAGATATCTCGTTTGCGGTAAATTTATTAGCGAGATATAGTTCTGCACCAACTCGTCGTCATTGGAATGGAATCAAACATATTTTGCGTAACCTGAAGGGTACAAAAGATTTGGGATTATTTTATACAAATTCTGATAAATTTATGGGTTTGACTGGTTATGCCGATGCTGGATACCTTTCGGATCCGCATAAAGGACGTTCTCAAACTGGCTATATTTTCACGTATAATGGTACTGCGATCTTCTGGAGATCTACAAAATAAACTTTAGTAGCCACGTCATCAAATCATGCTGAAATATTGGCATTACATGAAACCAGTCGAGAGTGTATTTGGTTGAGATCAATGATCCAACATATCCAGAATTCATGTGGTATCTCCGAAACTACGAATGGGCCAACTGTAATTTTTGAAGACAATGCTGCATGCATCGCCCAAGTTCGGGGAGGTTACATCAAAGGAGATCGAACCAAGCACATTTCCCCAAAATTCTTCTATACCCACGAGTTTCAGAATACTGGACAAATAGACGTGAAGCAAATTCGGTTTTCCAATAATCTCGCCGATCTACTAAAGAAATTGTTACCGACATCAACGCTTGAAAAGCCGGTTTATGAGATTGGAATGCGAAAGCTCTCCAGATTAGTAAATTAGGTTTATGGGTGTTGTAAACAATGGGAGAATTTTGTAAAATTGGATTCACCAACTGTACTCTTTTTCCTTCGTCCAGTTTTTATCCCTAGTTGAGTTTTTCTGGCAAGGTTTTAACGAGGCAGTCAAATATCAGAAATGGTGAAATCCAAGGGGGAGTGTTGTGAAACAATATGGTTGGATTCCACCATGTAGATAAAACTAACACGTGGTCAGCATGCAATATGTATATCACATGCATAATGACACATGTCTACTAAATGGTGCATATATATGTGTTGAAATCTTTAATAATCAGAACAACACTTGCTTCATTTCTGTATTTGTTTTACTTATGTATCATCTTCTCCATTTACAATATTTCTTCTTTCACTGATTCGATCCACGATTCCCAAGTCAGGTTAACTTTCTGATCCGAATTTATTTTTCAGTTCATATTCAACTGTCTTCTTCTACCCCATTTTATTTTATTTTTTACAACTGAATAGAATTTATCATCGGCCACAGTGAGGAAATTTTGTAAAAATTTAGTCTATTTAAAGTAAGGTGCTTTAAGGAAAGAAGATGATAAATCCACGACAAATCTATATATATAAAAATAGAAAAGTCTCATGACAAAATTTTGTAAGACAATAAATTTGTATTAATTAGACAATAAATATCTATAAATTTAGTTTAATAATTTTATATTTATCTTTATATATTTTTATAACTTAATGATAATTATGTTATTATATATATTTGAAAATAATATTATCAGCTAACTTAATGGATAAATATAAATTTAATAAATAGATAATTCAAATTTAAATTAAGAATATTTATCTTTCTATGTGATGGAGTTTGATTCCATATCAATATTCTCTTCACTATATATATCCATTCCTCTCGATTAATTTCTTCATTCTTATTTTGATGGTATTTTTTTCATCTTTGTACAATTTATATATGATATATTTACCTTTTGATATGTTTATATAATATATGTTGTATAATATTCTTTTTGTTTTTAATCATTGCAGAGGAGCGAAAGATAAAGTACGAAATCAACGAAAAAATTTATATCAAAGGAGGATGGTAATTAACTCTTCATCTATGATCTTATGTTTCTTGGTATTTTTTTTCATCTTTATACCATTTATATATGATATATTTTCACCTTGACATGATTTATATAATATATATTTGTATGATATTCATTGCAAAGAAGCGAAATTAAGATAAAGTACAAAATCAACATAAAAATTTATATCAAAGGAGGATGGTAATTAACTCTTCATCTATGATCATATGTTTCTTGATATGCTTATTATTATTATTATTATTATTATTATTATTATTTAACATATAGGTGGTGATTTCATTTTTCTTTCAATTTATATATTTCATCCGTATATGAAATTGATGTTGTTGTACTGATGTATTTATATACAAGGAAAACAAAGACGAAAGGAGAAGAAAATATAATATAGGAGTTTATTAGACGGTTTATCTAATCCAGCCCTTTTTTTCAAAAAAAATTCAACTGTAATTTCAGTTTATTGTTGAAGTCTAACTTTAATTGAATATTGAAAATACAATGATTTTTTTAAAGTTCAACTGCAACTTCAGTTTATTGTTGAAATTTGACTTTAATTTAAAACACAATGATTTTTTTTATTATTATTTAAAATTCATATGTTATATATATATATATATATATATATATATATATATATATATATGTTTGGTAGGAATGTTTTTAAGAGAGTTTAGTGTTTTGATTCAGTCAGAACTCTAAAACCATTTAATTTCTGTTTTTTTTTTTGTCCGCTTATAAGTTTAAAATTATTTTTCCTATTTTATCTTTATCCATACTCTTTTGAAATCAATTTTTTATTAAATTATTTTATAAAAAAATATTTTTTAACTAATTATTTTAATTTTAGATTCAATAAATTAAATATTTATTTTTTATAAAGACAAAAAAATTGATTTTTTTAACTATATTATTTATTTTTATTACTCATTAAAAAATAGTAATTTTATTCTAAAGTCGTGTCTTAAATTTAAAAATAATTATCTTTGTTATATCATATCCTTTTATGTCATTTAAAGATTATTAGATAATAAAAGCGCTAATTTACCAAATAGTATTTATAAAAATTTATTAAAACACTAAACGCTACACACTACCAAAAACACTAAACACTATTTAAAAAATACTATATTTTACTAGATATTTTTTAAACAAATTTAAATTAAAAATAAATTATAAAATATGTTTAAATTATTTGAAATATATATTTGGATTTATTTATTTTGTAAACAAAAATATAATTATAATATTTTATATAAATTAAATAAAAATGATAAAGGAAAAAAAATAAATTCAAATATTTTTATAAAAGATAAAGAATATATATTATATATATGAAAAAATAAAGAAGAACTTTGATAGCTATTTGAATATTTCACGCTGATCCGTCACGTCACTAATTTAATTAGTTAGTCCATCACATATCATGATTAATATGAGTTCTAATTTTTCATTTTTTATATATACATATATATATATATAAAATTTAATTACTAAACAATAGTCGTATGTTAAAATTTGAAATACACCGAGATAAATTTTAAATTTGATTACAATTCAAATATAAATTTATTTATTTTTGTTTATTCCAAATATCCAAATTGATTAAATTGAAATAAAAGAATCTTTTATATTCAAATTTATCTAATAGAGTTGAATTTTATATAAACTTTTATACCTTTTTTTTTTCATATTTATTGGTTTAATCTTTAATTTCATAAATTTAATTATCATATAAATACAATTTCAAAAATTACAAAATATAAAGTTAATTATATTAGAAAATCTTATATTTATATTATAAAATAATATACTACAATTTTTTCAATTTAAATAAAAAATAAATTGAAAACATCATATTTTTATTAATTATATAATATTTAAACAAATATAATCCCTATTATAATGATAACATCATCAATCAAAGTCCTACATTAACTAAAATATCAATCATGTGTGTATTGTACTACATGATTACAACAATTGTAAGGATGATGTTATTTACATATCGAAGTTATGTTTTAACTAAAATTCTCACCAATTGCTTTTATCAGTAATTCTACCTCATTCATCTTTATTATTTTATTTATTTTTCTTAAATCATAATAGTATAAGGTAATTATCTTTTTAATAATTATAATTAATAAAGTTAATTCCAATTCGACTACAACTATTATAATAACTTATTAAGTTATTATTTTATTTATTTTTTCTTAAACCATAATAATATTAATTAATTATATTTTTAATAATTATAATTTATAATTATAACCTATAAAGTTAAATCTAATTCAACTACCACTAATATAATAACACATTATGTTATTATTTGATTTCTTTTTCTTAAACCATAATAATATTAGGTAATTATCTTTCTAATAATTATAATTTATAATTATAACCAATAAAGTTAATTTTATTCAACTACAACTACTATAATAACTTATTCCGTTATTATTTTATTTGTTTTTCTTAAACCATAATAATATTAAATAATTATCTTTTTTATATTAGAAAATCTTATATTTATATTATAAAATAGTGAAAATACGCATTTTTAGACTTTATATATAAAAAAAAATTAGTTTTAGACCTACTTTAAATTTTTTACACTTTTAGACTTTTTTTTAAAAAATTGCAAAAATGAGCTTCCAAGTGGACCAGGAAGCATCAGACCAGGAAACAGGCAAATATAACTGTTTTCCGGTGTTCTATTTTCAGGTCCGGGAAGAAGAACAACTGGAAACATTTATATTTTGCCTGTTTCCCGATGTTGTTTTTGCTTCCCGGTCTGATTTGTCCGGGAAGTAAATCAAGACTGGGAAGCAGGGGTATTACGGTCATTTTGGTCTAAAAATATAATTTTTTTAATAAAAAGTCCAAAAATGCAATGGACCCTATAAAATAATATATTATAAATTATTTCAATTTAAATGAAAAATAAATTGAAAACATCATATTTTTATTAATTATATAGATATTTAAATAAATAAAATCCCTATTATGATTATAACATCCTATATTAACTAAAATATCAATAATGCGTATTATAGTAGATTACAACAATTGTAATAATGAAGTCATTTACATATCAAAATTATGCTTTAACTAAAATTCTCCACCAACTGTTTTTATTAGTAATTCTACGTTATTCATCTTTATTATTTTATTTTATTTTTTAAACTATAATAATATTAGATAATTATCTTTTTAATAATTATAATTTATAATTATAAAACTCAACTATAACTACTATAATAACTCATTACGTTATTATTTTATTTGTTTTTCTTAAACCATAACCATAATAATATTAGGTAATTATCTTTTTAATAATTATAATTTATAATTATAACTTAATTCTAATTCAACTACAACTACTATAATAACTCATTACGTTATTATTTTATTTATGTTTCTTAAACCATAATAATATCAAGTAATTATCTTTAATAATTATCATTTATAATTATAACCTATAAAATGAAATCTAATTCAACTACAACTACTATAATAACTCATTATGTTATTATTTTATTTGTTTTTCTTAAACCAAAATAATATTAAGTAATTATTTTTTTAATAATCATAATTTATAATTATGACCTATAAAGTTAAGTGTATGTTTGGCATTAGATTTTTAATTAGCGGTTAGATCAGCGTTTCAGATAACGTTAGAAGTTAGCTGCTATATTAAATTTTAAATTAGCTATAAAGTTAGCTGTGGGATTGAACGTTTGATATTAATTTTAGTTTTTAAATTAGTTGGTATATATAAAATTACTAAAATTTATTACAGATATAAATATAATTCCGAAGATAATGATATAATTAATTATAAGATAAAGGTTAATAAAGTAAATCATTATTAGTGTTTAGGTTAAAAGCTATCTTTGATAGCTTTTTAAAATGCTATCTTAAACGCTAATTAAAACGCTAAACACTAATTGAAACGTTGTTACCAAACACGGATTTTTTTTAAAAGCTAATATATAATCTAAACGCTATCTCAAACGCTAATTGAAAAGCTTTCCCAAACACACACTAAATCTAATTCAACTACAACTATTATAATAATTCATTACATTATTATTTTATTTGTTTTTCTTAAATCATAGTAATATTAAGTAATTATCTTTTTAATAATTATAATTTATAATTATAACCTGTAAAGTTAATTCTATTCAACTACAACTATTATAATAATTCATAATGTAATTATTTTATTTGTTTTTCTTAAACTATAATAATATTAGTATTGGGCTGAACTCGACATGACACAATGACACGATTTGCCACCAATAAATTTAATAATATTTTATTTCTATTTTGTATCTAAATGATTTTCTTACTATTATTTATCAAATTTATTATATTTATATATAATTATAATTAAATTTAATGATTACTATAATTTTAATATTTCAATATTCATTATTAAATTTAAGGTGCGCATCGTGCACGAGTACTATCTAGTTTTCAACATATAACTCAGAATTATTCTCTTTAAAAGCTCCTTCTATTGAATCGAGTTTAAGATATTGAAGATGAAAAAGATTTTCAATTTGGAGAGGTATTATTCCGCTAATCTTGCTGGGTGTAGATTAAGATATTTTAAAAAAAAAATTTGTGATGATAAGAAATTTAGGAGTTTGAATTCCCAAAAAAAGTCATTAAATTTCAAATTTAGATAAGTCAATTCTTTCAAATGAAGTAAAAAATAGATTTATCGTAAATAAATTTTTTTTAATCTGGATGAGATACGTGTTGATAATGCAAGAAATATTTGAGAATAACGGAGATAGAGTTGAAGGACATGACCAGTATAATAATAACATAATTATTAATAAATTTTTTTTTTTAAAGTTTATACACTCTATCAGTTTTTTTTCATTTTTCCGGTTAGAGAAGATATTTCTTTACTTTTATTATACTTAATTTAAAAATATAAAAATGATAATAAAAAGAATATATTTTAAATTAATTTTATTCTCTTAGTAAAACTGAAAAATAATTAAAAAATAAATATATAATTGTTCATAAATATATATCTCATAAATAAAATTAAAGAAGGGCATAATATCTGAATCAGGACCAACTCGGACCGGACCCAAGATTACAGGTCTACAGTCCAAACGGTTCCAGTCTGGTCTTATCCAAAAATTTTGGATGGGTTATCTTGGTTGGTCCAATGTTCTTTTTTTAGAAACTGACCTAAATGATTAATAAAATAAATAAATAAATATGTATTAATTTATATATACAAATTTTTTTAAAAAAATTATAACAAAAATAACTACAATATTTATTTTATTAATTGATGGAATTTAATTATATATTAAAATTTTTAATATTTATTTAATATTCAATTAATTTGATTATATTATTTTGAATTTATCATATATGAAAAATTAATTTAGATGAGTAATTATAATATTATAAATTGATACTATAAATATATGTATTTAACTTGGATTAGATATGATTTATATATAATGTTTTAAAAATATTTTTACATATTTAAAAAAATTTAAAATTCATTAAAAACCCAATTCAATTTGATCGGATCGGATCCGGATCCGGTCCAATGTTTTGATCACTCTGATTTAGTCCAATATTTTATAATCAGTTATATTAATATCAAATATCAAATCACTAACTTAAAACTAAAATTAATATGAAATATTCAATTCAATCAATAACTTAATAGTTATTTAATAATATAGCTAATTGAAAATGTAGTATAAAATGTACTTTTAATTATATTTACAAAATGTTTATACAATTTTGGTTATAGCAATAATTAAAGATATTTGAAATTAATAATAATAAAATACTATTGGGGTCAACCAAACCATTCACTTTGTACTAATAGCAATAATTAAATATTGAACTTAATAATATTACCCAACTACGGATCAATCAAGCCATTTCCTGAACAATTTTGATTAGAGTAGTAATTAGTAAAAATACTCGCACTTTAGGTAGGATATATAAATTTTAAATTATTTTATTAACGTGTTGAAATTAATAAATTTTCATATCAATTAATTAATGTATTAATTTTTTTTCTCAAATTATTTTACTTTTATTTAATTTTTTTAAGATTTTTTTAATGGATTGATTCAAATTTTTATGATTTTTTTTCCTTTTAGAAATGTATTAAATATTACATATACTTTATTGGGAGAACTCTTTTTTATCTTTTTATAACTTTTATTTATACTACGTAGTCTAATTTAAAAATTTTCACAAAAATAAACTTTCAAATTTTCATTTCTTAAAAATAGTCTAGATCGACGACTTTACCTTTCTTTGAAGGTTTTTACACTAATATGTGAAGATATGAATGTACTTTGTGAAGAGAATCCGTGAAGTTGTGAAGGGTTATTTTTCAAAATCAAAGTTCGGAAGAATGAAAATAATAAATAATTTTTATTTTTATTTTAATTTTTTGAAATTTTAAACTTTGTTTGGTTTCTTTTATATACTTTTCCTACTTTATATTTTTATTATTTTATTAATTTGACTTATTCAATATTATTATGAAATTTTTATAATTATTTAAAAAGAACATTTTTTTTCTTTTGACATTTAATAACTCATTAATATATTATTTATCTTTTATTTAACTTTCATAAACATAAATAAAATTTAATAATAGAATTTAAAATAATTTATTTATATATAAATATTAATACAAATGTATAGATAATGTGGTGAGTATTCCCACCTATCACGCGGGTGACCCGGGTTCGTTTGCTAGCAACGGTGCTGAAATTTGACGGGTGTCGAATCTGTCAATATAAATTTAACCTGTAATACAAATAAACTTGCAGTAAACAAAGTCGATCTCACAGAGAACGGAAATAAATAATTGTAAATGTTAAGGCCAAATCAAATAAAACTCGGGGTGTAGAATATAGAAATAATTAAACTAAAACTGAAATTAATGAAATAAAATAATCAATGATACTTAAACATCCAGTTTAGTCAACTTATTCAACATAGTGTTGATCATCAAAATTAAGTATATATATATATATGCAGTTTAATAGTCACAGTTATAGTTATTGACAACGTGCCTAGTAACCACTATTAGACTGACCGGGTACGAACCTTCGAATCAATCACTAATCTAAAGTAGACTGCATTAAGAACTAGAAAAGACCTGTGACCATAACCAATTGAATCAATATGATAGTTCTTGAATATGATTATGCACTCTTAACATTACCTAGGTCAAATTAACTACGAGCTATTTGACGTGCAATGTGTTAATCCTAATTAATCAATCAATTGTGCACTTAATTAACTAATTAGAATAACATGTGCATTTAACCATGACCATAGAGAATACACAAATATTAAACAAGCATATAAATTAAAACACAATTCTCACAACACATATAATTGACTTAGCTGGATGAGACTAGTTTAGCACCCCATGGGCGCAGCGAACATCATCGTCTTAATAAAATTGATCATACAAAAAATGAAGAAACAAAGTATTTTTATTAAAAACTTAAAAACTCTAATTCTGATTATTCAGAGTAATTATATACTCTGTTACAATACAAAAAATCATTAAAAATTTCCCTAGAATCCTTATTTGAAAATTTTAAATTCAAAACACAAAAAACTCTAAAAATCGTATCATTTTATTTACTTTCTAAATAAGTCTTTAGATGAATCTTGTTCACTTTAACTCTACTTTGGCAATTGGTGTCATTAATCCTTAAAACCTTCATATTTGTATAATTGTCTCCAATCTATCCAAAATTATAAAAACATACAAATTAATAGAATATCTTTAATAAGATCCTCAAATAATAAAATAAAATAGTGTAAAAATAATGCACATTTTGTGCTCAATCATATATATATATATATATATATATATATAAAAGGTGATAAAGGAAATATAGACATTAAATATAGGGCATTACTAAATACCGCATCAAATTTACTAATACCGCAACCAAAATTCCAATTATACCCTTTCACATAGATGAGTTTAAGTAAATAGAATCTCATAGATCTCGTTTCTTATCGTTGAAGTCTTACAATTTTCGGGGCAAAGTCAAGTTCATGGTTTCCTCCAAACCAAATCCATGGCTGATAAACAGTACTTCTCTCAATGAACAGTACCATGGATCTCATTTGGTGTTATCATGATTTAAGTAGTTATCAGCATAAGAGAGTTCACTAACAAACAACACAGCTTGCCCCTTTTCTGGATTTTCCTCATAATGACTAAGTGTGATGTTTGAATAAAAAATTTGACCCAAATCCCCTACAAAACCAGTCTAGTTCCTCACTTGCACAATTCATTCTAAGCTAACAAGAATAGTTGCAACAAACATTTACTATTAATAACATTAACAATCAAAACCAATGGATTCTAACTTATGATCGGCCAATAATCTGCTCACTGATGATGCTGAATGAGTAAAGCACATGCACGCCTACTTCCGGAGGAGTTGTGAACCATAATATTCTCTCAGATTGTCCAATTCCAACCACATAGAAATATTTGGTATTGTACTATACAGAAACTATACACATTCACTATAACTCTATTTCAAAACAATTACAATAACACAAACACAAATTCACCTCCAAGTTCCCAATGGCCCAAAAGTGTAATTATAAAACTTGTAAGTGGTGAGCTTGCCTGGTTTCTACTTTCACTCCAGTAAAGCTGTGAATTCGAACTAGGTTCATCCATAGTGATCCATGGAACTATCACTGTTTTACCCTTATCGTCTTCATGTGTTATGTGAACCTAAAATCAAAACCACTCCTCTAGTATTATTTTCTAATGCAATTATATTAAAGGTATAATTGAAAATGTATGCTGTGTTTAACACTTGTGTATGCGGTATTTAACACTTTTGTAAATATAATTTAAAGTGTTTAATTTTAATTATGAAAAATTTAAG
The DNA here is from genome assembly GCA_031304145.1 of Cardiospermum halicacabum. NCBI lineage: Eukaryota > Viridiplantae > Streptophyta > Magnoliopsida > Sapindales > Sapindaceae > Cardiospermum > Cardiospermum halicacabum. The sequence goes on along the minus strand of JARJHC010000107.1, from coordinate 16,342,711 downwards.
TTGATAAAGTCCAATTTATTTATTTATTTATAGAAATATAAACTACCTAATTAATATATATATATATATATATATATATATTTTTGAGATGTAAGAAGATGGTGAGCAAATATAGTTTATGTATTCTATTTGTAGAAAAAATGTTTTATTTCATGCATTCTATTTTATTTTTTAAAACTAGATAATATCCGTGTCCGATGCGCACCATAAATTTAATAAATAAATATTTAAATATAAAAAGTATTTTATATTAAAATAGTAAAAAGTAATAAAAAAATTAAAAAGAGTAAAATTCAATTTAAGTGGAACTTAAAATTTTTTTAATAAATAAATAAAAATAAAATGACAAAATCTTTTTTAAATAATTAATATTTGTTTATAAAAATTTAAAATAAATTACTTCTCATCTTCTTAATTTAATTATATATTTTAAATATAATCAAATATACAAATTAATTTTTAAAAAGTAAAAATAAAATGTCATCCTTACCTTTGTAGTTTAAAAAAAAATATGCAATTTAAAATTAATATTTGAATATTAAAAATGAATTTATTTTTATTTTCTTAAAATTACTATTAAATTACTTTTATATGATATTATCATATAAATTTTATAAAAAATAGAAACAAATTTATTATTTTAATAATATTTATCTTTTTCTTTTCCAAAAAAAATCTTTAAATTACAATATCAACGTTCTAATAAGTCAACAGTTATATATATATATATATATATATATATATATATATCCTTTTAAGTAAAACTATTTTTTAAATCGAATTCAATTTTAATTTTAAATCAAATTGGTAAATTCATATAAATTCTGTTAATACGGTATATTTTTTTTAATTTTTTCCTTATTTTTAATTAACTAATATTTTAATTTATAAATATTTTAATTCAATTTATATTTATTCTTATTTTAATTCATTAATATTTTAATATCATGTTTCAATTTATATGTATCCTTAGTCTTAATTAATTAATATTTTAATTTATGAATATTTTATTTCAATTTATATTTGCTACTATTGTTAATTAATTAATATTTTAATTTATCGGTGTTATAATTCAATTTATACATAATTCTACTATCTCTATCTTTTTTTAATTAATTAACATTTTATTATGGGTATCATAATTCAATTTATACATAAATTCTTTTACCTCCATCTTTTTTTATTAATAATGAAATGTATAATAAGTAATTCAATATATTATATATGAGTTTAATTTATACATAAATTCAAGAGTTAATAATTCAATTGAAAGAAAAAGAAGATTGCACAAATAATTAGGAGAAAACTATTCAATTTTCAAAATAAAATAAGTAACTTTTTATATTAATATATTTAAATTAAATATTTTTTATTATATATTTTAAATAAAAAATAAATATTAAGAATATAATTGGAAATCAAAGTATAGTATTTATTATTCTTCACGTTATGAATAATATAAGAATTATTTTATTTTATATTAAAATTATAAAAATAAAATATCTTCATCAATTATTATTGAATTATATTTAATTTTATATAGTAATAAAAATATATGAATTTAAAAAAAAACAAAAAATTATTACATTAAATAATTATAATAATACAAATACAGCGAACACATGAAAATATATATAAAAGATATGTTATATTAAAATAAATATAAAAATTAATATAATTTATATACATTAAATTTTTATCCCAAGCCATATCAAAGCGGACAAACTCGTCTCTTAGAATAATACAAACACTCTAAATTCCCAATCCTAACACCTTCATCCTCACCAACCAAATCCGCAAGTGATTAAACACCAAAGCAGCCAAAACATAAGTCAAAATTACGCCTTCAACTTCTATGATGTTTTCAAACAACCACGATCCCTTTTCAGACTCTGCAAGTTCAAAAGATAAGATGCAAACATGAGTTAAGGCTAAAATTTTAAATAATAATAAATAAATAAATAAATACCAAACATTCTTCAGCATTTGATTCAAAGGCGAGGTCTTTAAGAAACTAAACCATCATTTCGTTATTCCAACATCTAATAATTCAAAAATCCAACATCTAATAATTCAAAAATCAAATTTGCATCCCGATAAGATTGTTATAATATATATATATATAAACAAAAAATCAACCATCAATCACTAATTTTTTTTTATTAAATATCTGAAACTTTTCGAACTTTAATTAATCAAATCTACGTATGAAAAAAAGAATTGAAATACGTTGAAATAATCCATTAGGAAATATAATCTAATAAGAAATATAGAAGTTATACCTGTAGCAAATAAAATACGCTCGAATGATACTTCTGTGGCATACTAAAATGGATGAATATATGTAATGATTATATATAGAGATGTGAAGTTTGATATAGAATCGAATTCTATCACAATTGAATATAAAATATTTTACCATTCATCTTTATCTTTTTCATTTGAATTTATTTATTTTATATTTATTATAAAATTGTTGTTGGGTGAGTTTAGAATTGTATCTCTTATTAATTAGTGGTAAATATATAATATCATTTAGTGGCATATTGAAATCGATGAATATACGTAATGATTATATAGGGGTGTGAAGTTTGATATAAAATCGAATTATATCATATTTGAATATAAAATATTTTATTATTTATCTTTTATCTTTTTCATTTGAATTTATTTATTTTATATTTATTATAAAATTGTTACTGGGTGAGTTTAATTAGTGATAAATATGATAATATTAAATTAATTTTAATATAAATATATTATATAGATTAATTAATTTTTTTATTTTATATTTATGATAAAGTAATTATTTATTAGGTTGGTAATATTAGTTTTTTTTAAATTATATAATTACATAATTATCTTTAGATTATACTAATAAATAAATTATAAACATAAATTTATTGAAAGACAATTATATTTAATAAAGACAATTGTTGTCTAATTAATAAAAATTTGTTGTCTCATTAAAAGTTGTCTTGAAACTTTTCTGCTTTTATATATATACACTAGATAGTACACGTGCGCGATGCGCACCTTAAATTTAATAATGAATATTGAAATATTAAAACTATCGTAATCATTAAATTTAATTATAATTATATATATAAATATAATAAATTTGATAAATAATAGTAAAAAAAATAACTTAGATACAAAATAAAAATAAAATATTATTAAAATTATCGGTGGCAAATCATGTCATTGTGTATGTCGAGTTCAGCCCTATACTAATATTATTATGGTTTAAGAAAAACAAATAAAATAATAATGTAATGAGTTATTATAGTAGTTGTAGTTGAAGTTGAATATAATTAACTTTATTGGTTATAATTATAAATTATAATTATTAGAAAGATAGTAGTTGAATTAGATTTAACTTCATAGGTTATAATTATAAATTATAATTATTAAAATATAATTACTTAATATTATTATGGTTTAAGAAAATAAATAAAGTAATAACGTAGTGAATTATTATAGTAGTTGTAGTTGAATTGGAATTAACTTTATTGATTATAATTATAAATTATAATTATTAAAAAGATAATTACCTAATATTATTATGATTTAAGAAAAATAAATAAAATAACACAAATGAATGAGGTAGAATGGTAAAAGCAATTGGTGGAGAATTTTAGTTAAAACATAACTTTGATATTTTAATGACATCATCCTTACAATTGTTGTAATCATATAGTACGATACGCATGATTGATATTTTAGTTAATATAGGACTTTGATTTACGATGTTATCATTATAATAGGGATTATATTTGTTTAAATATTATATAATTAATAAAAATGTGATGTTTTCAATTTATTTTTTTATTTAAATTGAAATAATTTATAGTATATTATTTTATAATATAAATATAAGATTCTCTTATATAATTAATTTTATATTTTGTAATTTTTGAAATTGTATTTATATGATAAAATATTTTTTTCTTTCAATTTAATCAATTTGGATATTTAGAATAAACAAAAGTAAATAAATTTATATTTGAATTGCAATTAAATTTAAAATTTGTCTCGATGTATTTCAAATTTTAACATACGACTATTGTTTAGTAATTAAATTATATATATAATGAAAAGTTAGAACTCATATTAATCATAACATGTGATGAACTCACTAATTAAATTAGTGATGTGACGACAAGTATTAAGATCAGCGTGAAATATTCAAATGGCTTTCAAAGTTCTTCTTTATTTTTTTTCATATAATATATATATATATATATTCTTTATATTTTATAAAATTATTTGAATTTATTTTTTTCTTTATCATTTTTTATTTAATTTATATAAAATATTATAATTATATTTTTGTTTACAAAATAAATAAATCCAAATATATATTTCAAATAATTTAAACATATTTTATTTTTAATTTAAATTAATTTATAAAATATCTAGTAAAATATAATTTTTTTTATAGTGTTTAGTATTTTGGTAGCGTTTAGAGTTTTTTAAAGCATTTAGCGTTTAGTGCCTTAATCAGTTTTTAATAAATACTATTTGGTAAATTAGTGTTTTAATTATCTAATAAAATTTAAATGACATAAAAGGACATGATATAATAAAGATAATTATTTTTAAATTTAAGACATGACTTTAGAATAAAATTACTATTTTTTAATAAGTAATAAAAATAAATAATATATTTATAAAAATCAATTTTTTTTTGTCTTTATAAAAGATAAATATTTAATTTATTGAAACTAAAATCAAAATAATTAGTTAAAAAAATATTTTTTGTAAAAATAATTTAATAAAAAAAAGATTTAAAAAGAGTATGGATAAAGAAAAAATAGACAAATAGTTTTAAACTTTTTGATCAAAAACTCTAACTATTAGAATATAAGCGGACCACCAAAAACAGAAATTAAATGGTTTTAGAGTTTTGACTGAGTCAAAACACTAAACTCTCTGAAAAATACTCCTACTATATATATATATATATATATAACATATGAATATTAAATAATAAAAAAATCACTGTATTTTCAATTAAAGTCATACTTCAACAATAAAGTAAAGTTACAGTTGAACTTAAAAAAAATGTCGTATTAGATAAACCGTCTAATAAACTCCTATATTATATTTTTCTTCTCTTTCCGTCTTTTTTTTTTGTATATAAAAAAATATACATCAATACAACAACATCAATATCATATACGGATGAAATATATAAATTTAAAGAAAAACAGAAACACCACCTATATATTAAATAATAATAATAAACATATCAAGAAACATATGATAATAAATGAAGAGTTAATTACCATCATTCTTTGATATAAATTTTTATGTTGATTTCGTACTTTATCTTAATTTCGCTTCTCTGCAATGAATATCATACAAACATATATTATATAAATCATGTCAAGATGAAAATGTATCATATATAAATCGTAAAAAAAAAAAATACCAAGAAACATATGATCATAGATGAAGAGTTAATTATCATCCTCCTTTGATATAAATTTTTATGTTGATTTCGTACTTTATCTTAATTTCGGTTATCTGCAATGATTAAAAACAAAAAGAATATCATACAATATATATTATATAAAACATATCAAGATGTAAATATATCAATTATAAATTGTATAAAGATGAAAAAAATATCATCAAAATAAGAATGAAGAAATTAATTGAGAGGAATGGATATATATAATGAAGAGAATATTGGTATAGAATCAAACTCCATCACATAGAAAGATAAATATGAATTCAATTATTTATCTTATTAATTTAAATTTGAATTATCTCTTTATCAAATTTATATTTATCCGTTAAGTTAGTTGATAATATTATTTTTAAAAATATATATAATAATATAATTATCATTAAATTATAAAAATATATAAAGATAAATATAAAATTATTACACTAAATTTAATGATATTTATTATCTAATTAATAAAAAGTTATTGTCTTATCAAGTTTTGTTCGGAGACTTTTCTGCTTTTATATATATATATATAGACTAGATAATACCCGTGCGCGATGCGCACCTCAAACTTAATAAAAATATTTAAATTAAAAATTATCATAATGTAAATATAAAAAATTGATAAGAATTTGATAAATAATAATAAATAAAATTTTTTAAATAAATATTATAAAGAAAATATTATACAATTAAAAATATATATGATTTCATGACAAAGTAAATAATGTAAAAAAAAATAATATATCTATTATAAGTTGCAAATTTGATAGTACGTATACATTTTTATTTGTTTCTAATAAGTTCAGGTTGACCAATTTTTTTAAAAAAAAAATTAAAAAATAAAAGATTTAACCAAATTGGTTAAAATTCAATTCCTAGATCTGAATCATGAGTGGAATTTACACATCTCTACAGATCTCTACAGTAAATAAATAGAAGAGAAAAATAAAAAGTAATATTCTAAATAATTAACCATCATAATTTTGATAAAAAAATTATTTGTTAAAATTTATTTAAAATTTAAATTAAACAAATTTAAATAACTCATCATTTATCTTCTTAATATACTCATATGTTTTCAATATAATCAGATATCAATTAAAAAAATAATAATATCAATGCTATTCTTAACTAAATAAAAATAATAATTATTATTATTTTATACTTTATCTAATCTTAATTTTTTTTTAAAGAAATTGTAGCTTGAAAAGAAAAATAAGTAATTTCAAATTGGAGGCTAATTTAAATATTAAATTAATACATTTATCTTTTATTTTAAATTTTTTAATTTTTTAATTTGGATAAATATTTTATAAATTTTACTATTATGGATTTAATTTAATTTAAATATCAAATTTAATTTGAAAAATTAAAAGTAATTTATTAATTTAATTTTAAATTTTAAAATTATATCATTCTTCTTTTAAAAAAGTTAACTTGATATTTTCAATTTTATTTTAAATATTAATTCATATGTGAAATAATAATGTACTATTTATTCAATTTTATTTTAATAATTTTTTTTTTATATAATTGTGGGTTTAATCAAAAAATTTATTAATATCTTTAAATTAATTAATAAATATAATATAACCTTTTATTTTAATCTTATTAAAACTTATTAAATAAATCTTTATAATTTATTTATCTTTGATTCAGTTAGTAAATTTTATTAATATTAATTTACTTAAATATATTTTATTTTTCTTAACTTTATCATTTTTATTAAAATATGTTAAATACCATATATGTACTTGATAAATGTGGCAGTTCTTCCAAATTTGACCTCCCATAATTGTATTTGATCCAAATCCAATTTACATCACAGTTAATATATGTAATCACTTTAAAAGTAATTAATAAAATTTCAATTACTATATATATGTATGAAGTTGAGAAAATGTCATAAAAAAATATTGAAGTAGATTCTGTAATGAATTATTATAGTAGTTGTAATTGAATAAAAATTACATTTACAGATTATAATTATTAAAAAAAATAATTATCTAATATTACTATCAATTAAGAAAAATCAATAAAATAATAAAGATCAATATGAAGACCTATTGATAATGAAAGACGATTGGTGGAGAATTAATGTATAACTTTGATTTATAAGTGATGTCATCATTAACATTGTGGTTATCATCTACTGTAATACCCATGATTAATATTTTAGTTAACGTACGACTTTGATTTTATGATGTTATAATTATAATAGGTATTATATACGTATATATTTATTTAAATATGATATAACTAATAAAAATATAATAATTTTAATTTATTTTTCATTTAAATTGAAATGATTTTTAATATATTATTTTCTAATATAAATATAAAATTTTCTAATATAATTAACTTTAAATTTTATAATTTTTGAATTTTTATTTAAATATTAAAGATTAAACCAATAAATATTAATAAATGTATAAAGGTTGATATAAAATTCTAACTCTATTACATAATTGAGATAAATTTGAATATAAAATATTTTTTTTCTTTCAATTTAATCAATTTGGATATTTGGATATAAAATGAAGTAGATAAATTTATATTTGAAGTGTAATAAACTTAAAATTTATCTCGATATATTAAAAGTTTTAAGATATGAATATTTTTTAGTAATTAAAATTTATATATATATAATTTTATTACAAAATTCTTAAAATAAAAAATAGATTAATTAGTGCCTATTTAATTTTGCATTTACTATAAAGTTGTTGTTGGGTGAGTTTAGAATTATTTATATTAATAGTTAATAGAATAACTATAATAATATTATAATATTTTGCAGTCATATTATATATATATAGTATTTTTGTTTAACACAAAATTATTTTTTATTGAGTTGATAATATTAATTTTATATATCAAATCTAAAAGTATATGAAGATAAATATAGAATTACGATTATATTTATCAAAATAGGGATGTAGATCACTTAGTGGAGAATTTTAGTTAATGTATAACTTTAGTTTGGTGGAGAATTTTAGTTAATTTAGATAAGTTATCACATTATTAGAATTGTCGTTATCATCTATTATAATACCCATTATTAATATTTTAGTTAAGGTAGGATTTTGATTTATGAGGTTATAATTATAATAGATATCATAATTATTTAAATATTATATAATTAATAAAAATGCGATATTTTCTATTTATTTTTATTTAAATTGCAATGTTTTATATTATATCATTTTCTAATATAAATATAAGGTTTTCTAATATAGTTAACTTTATATTTTATAATTTTTGAAATTGTTTTTATATAAGAATTAAATTTATGAGATTAAAGATTAAACCAAAAGGTTGATATAAAATCAAACTCTATTACATAATGAGATGAATTTGAATATAAAAGATTTTATTTATTTTTTCAATTTAATCCATTTGGATATTTAGATATAAAAATAAGTAAATTTACATTTGAATAATAAAATTTAAAATTGATCTTGATATATTAAAATTTTTAAGATATGAATATTGTTTAGTAATTAAACTTTATATACATATATATAATTTTATTATAAAATTGTTAAAATAATAGATAGATTAATTTGTGCTTATTTAATTTTTATATGTAATATAAAGTTGTTGTTGGGTGAGTTTAGAATTATTGATATTGAAGTGTTAAAATAATAGATAGATTAATTAGTGCTTATTTAATTTTTATATTTACTATCAAGTTGTTGTTGGGTGAGTTTAGAATTATTGATATTGATAGTTAATAGAATAAATATAATAATATTTTGCGAACATATTATATATATATTTCTTATTTATTACAATTTTTATTTGTTAAGTTGATAATATTATTTTATATATAATAATTTTTATATCTAAAAATATATAAAGATAAATACATAATTACAATTATATTTATCAAAATAAAAGATGCGGTGCCGAAAAACAAATTGATGGAGGAATTCATTCAACGAAAAGATTTTTTAATTTACTTGATTAAAGTAGGAGCAAGATAAGTAATCAAAAAGCTTAAAGAGACCGTCATGATAGTCATAGTCTTCACAAGTTAAAAGAGACCGTCATGATAGTCATAGTCTTCATAGCTGCATAAGTTTGAAAGAAGGAAATTGTATTGTAAATAATATATACAGTACATTATCATTTATTTATATTATTTATCATAATTGAAAAAAATTGATAGTAAAATTTTCTCACCCACAATTGAAAATATAATTACATAATAGTATCCCAATAACAGTAAAGTAAAACAACAGGTGTGAAAAGTCACTCCATACTACAAAGGGAAAGTATAATCACCAACTAACCAACTTTTCAGTTACTCCATTGTAACTAATAGCACCATAGGATCACCATGACGATCTTGTTAGAGAGAGTAAAACCACCGAGGCGATCTTGTTAGGAGGAGTAGAACTACAACACTTAATTTTCCTGTGATAATGAGGGAAAAAAAAAGTAAGTGAGAAAAAAAAAGAGTAAGTTCCTACTATTATGAGAAAAAGAAAAAATAAAAGTTCCCTACAATTATGAGAAAAAAAACACATGAAGATATTAATTGAGATTAAAGACAGTGAGGAAAAAATTGATTTGGAATGGAATTGTAAAATATAATATAGATAAATATGAATTATGTATTTATCTTTATAATCTAAATTTATTTTGAAATTAATCTATTTGAATTTTAATTTTTGAAAAGTTATTTGTTTATTATTTATCTTAATTTTAATTTATAAATAATATAAAATTTAAATATGATATACATACTATTTTAATAAATAAAAATTTAAAGACAATTATTGTCTAGTTAAAACAAAATTTTTGTCTTAACGGAGTTTTGTCCCGAGACTTTTCTGCTTTTATATATATATATAAATAAATAAATAAATAAATGTATTTTATTAATAATTTGTGATATATTTATTTTAATCAGTTTTACTATGAAATAAATGTAATATAATTTATCATATAAATAAAATAATATTTTATTATAATATAAATATAATGGAGTTAATGATTAATTTCAATCTCTTTTTAGTATTTGATACAAAAGGAATAATCATTTTAATTTTATTATTATTATTATTTTAAAAAAATAACTAGTAAAATGCAAATTATAAAGTGTAAAACCATTTTTAAAAAATTGAAATAAAAATAAGAAAAATATTGAATAATCATTTTTGTTTTTCAATTATTGAATTGCATTCTTAAACAAAATTTGTATAATTTAATTATTAATTTTTTGTATGACAAAAATTATTATATTATTTAATTGTTTCTCTAATTTTAACATTTAAATACCTTAATATTTTAATTTTCACTTGATTCTAAAATAATATAAATTTTATATTTTTCTAATATTAATAAAATTTTCTCCTTAAGTTTAATGAGTTGTTGTTATTATTATTATTATTATTATTATTTAAATCTTACTTGTAGATAAAAAATTATATATATATATGTATATTTTATGCAATTATTTGTTTTTTACTTTTCAGCCATAATAAATCTATTATAAATGTATTAAATTTACCAGTTTATCTAATTCAATAAAATAAGTGTAATATAATAATTTGTGTTTATCTTTCAATTTAATAAAGATATATATATATATAACATGTATTAATTGTTTATTGAAAATTTAAATATTGAGTAAAAATATAATTAATAAATACATTTAAAATTTATTTTTTATTTATCAAAAAACACTTTTTTATTTCCGAAAAGAATAATAAGAAGAAGAAACCATTAATGCATGTTACCTTCTTCTTTTTTTTTTAAAAAAAAATAAAAATAATTATTTTTTACCTCTTATTTTGTTCTAGTATTATGTTTTTTTTAATTTGATATTAAATGTATTATTAATTTATTTGAAATGATAAATGTAATTAAAAATATATGAATACATGTTATGTATATTTTAAAAAAGAAGTATATAGGTAAATGTTTGAATGGTTCATTGTAAATATAAAATGTGAGTAAATATCTAATCTACAAAAATGCATTTCGAATATCTCTTTTTAAAATTTTAATGTACAATTAATGCTCTTCTTAAAAAATACAAAATTAATGCATATTATTATTTATTTTAAAAAACCCTTTAATTTTTATAATATTATTTTTAATTTGATAATAAGCATATTATATTTAAGAATAATTTCGAATTTTAAATATTTTTATCCATTAAATTTATAAATATAATTTAAAATGCATAAAATTTACTTAAAAAATTAAATTTTAAATAAAATAAGATTACAAGGGAAATGGGAGTGATTTTGATAGAAAATTATAATTGCTTAAAAAAATATTTCTGAATAAATTTTCATAAATATAGCACAATATACCAAATATTTAATAGTCAAATTTGACTTTTTAAAAAAATAATAATTAAAGTAGTGTTTAGATATAAGTAAAAAAAAGTTTTAAATGTCTAAATAATAGACATTAAATATAAATAAAAAAATTGGGAAAAAATAAACGGAACCTAATACTATTTATGATATCTAGTAAGTTTTTCTAATTATTGTTATTAATGATATTTCATCATTAAATTCTATATTACTCTGTTTAATTACCATTTATATAATTTATTGTCATTATTTTCATTAATAACTATATTAATTCAAAATTAATATATAATATAAAACTATACGAAGTATCTTACTTCTCAAATTCTTCTACTTTAATAACATATTCTCCGAGCATAAATAACTACTTTCTAATAATTTATAACCCTTCATTTTCTATAAGGATCACAACAATCTAGAGACTAATTTATGTGAAATATGATTTTCAGTTCATTGAAATTCAATGGAATTGGAGTAAATCTAGATTAAATTGATCAAAATAGTGAAATGACTGCGTACGGTTGAGATGAGGAGACTAGAGCAATGCAATAGTAGTTAAATTTACGTACAAGGCTTGTAAATACAACAACGATAATGCTACCACCAGTATCTTCACTTTGATTGATTTGATTCAACCCTTTCATTAAAATGCAAATAATACGTAAGTTTAGTGAATTATGAAAGTAAAATATCCAAAAGCAATCACCAATTCAAACAAAAATAAACAAAACATTTTACAATTAATTAAAACTTCATTAACCCTAATATATCAACCTAATCTAAAAGGATATCCGCAAAAGTAGCCAAACCGCAACATCAAAATTCAACCTTTTAAAAAAAATACAAATAAAATTCGAAAATTGCTGACTGGGTCAATATCAAGTAAGGAGAACATTATCGGAAACACACACCATTTCGACTATAATTGAATATTTGTTTGGCTGGAAAGTAAAAAAGACAAATAGGAAATGTGAAGAGGCTTCGGTTGTTGGTTTGAAGGCTTCTACTCCACCCAGATATTGCAAATGAATGAAAGAAATGATAGAAAGAAAAAAATGAAGAGTCAGTAAAAAAAAAGAGATGGAGAATAGGTAATGAGAGTCAGAAAATTGATTGTAAATAATGGAATAGAGAAGGAATACTATTACATGACATGAGAGTCAGCTCGAAAATTCTTACCAACACATTTCAGATCTCTATCGGTGATGACACCTCAAACTTTAGCTGAGACATCAACCGACAAAGAAACCTGCCGATGTATGATGATTATATGGCGATGGATGATGTTGCATCCACATAGTAACACACAAACCTTGCAATGGTGAGCTCAACAAAACCTACCGATCGAGAGGAACAAACCGAACTTTTGTGAAATTAATTATTTAAAATAGTGGTTGGTATGGTAATGGTTCTAGGAAGAATCACTTTATTTGTATGATCCAAGTAAGATCATTTTTTTTCCTTTGGTATTGAGAGAAAATTTGAAAATTAATGAATGATGGAATGTGAAGGAGGAAAAAGAAAGGAATAGATATAGATGGAGAAGGAGAACATTTAAGAGTAATTATAAATATAAAATTACAAAAAAAGGTTGATGTAATTATTTGACTTTATTTATTAATAAAAAATAAAAGGATATTTTAGTACTTTAAATATAGTCGGTTGAGGGAGAAAACTACGTTGAATAGTGTTCGTCAGACCATTGTATGAACCGGTAAATACTATTTTAAAACGCTATTGTCGAACACCTAATTTTTTCAAACGCTATTTAGACCACTATTCAAACCGCTAAAAGCTAATAAAATAGTTAACGCCGAACATACACTTAATCGTTCCGCAGTCTTTTAAAAAGAGTAAATATACTTCAATCTTTTTACCATCTTTCTATAACCTTCATCAATTTTATCTATATTATTTATAAAGAATAAATTCTATAACTATATATTTATATGTAGTTTTTTAAAAGATATAAATAATTATTAGAATGAAATGCAACCGCTGAAAGTAACTGTTATAGGATGATTTGAGTATGTAAAATATGTGTGAAATCATCATAAAATATTGAAATAATAGATTTAATTGAAAATTATTGAGAAAAACTAAATCGTATAAAGGAAAAAGAAAAATTACAAATGTGAAATATAAGTGATGAAAGTAAACAATAAAATGCCAAATATGTAATTAATGAATAAATAATGTGAAAAATAAGTAGCAAAACGTATTTATCATTTTGTTTACCTGTAATTTTTAAATGTTACATCATAAAAATTTTAATATACTTTCAAATATTTTAAAATTAAAAGAGTTTTAGTGAAATTTTATAAAATTAAAGAATTTAAAATTAAAAGATTACAAAGTTCATCATTTCATATATATATATATATAACATGAATAAGATTCAACAAATAATCCTAACACAATAACAAAAGAAAAAAACCAACAAGTAATTTAAATTTTTATTCCATTAATTTATTATTCAAAATATGTTTATTTATAAAAATACATACTTACTTTTGCTATAAAATTCTATAACTAAATTAATCTATGAGGAAAACACAAACACAAATTATTGAGACATTTATAAGTTCATTTGGATATGTTGAACAAAAGTCCTTGCAATCATCAGCTGTTTTACATGGTGGAGCCTCTGAACCAAAATCATCTGACTCTGTTGCTGTGAAACCTGTCACATAATAATATATTTTTGTCAATTATTTTATTAAAAATACCTATATAATAATTAAATAAAATTTGATAGGTAATTTTAAAAATAAATAAATAAAAATTTGTTAGTATATAGGGTCTATTTTCTACTTTATAAAAATATAATCACATGATTAATTAAATAATAAATCAATCATATTTAATTATACGATTCAATCAAACATAAAACTCAAAAATTAAGTTAGAGAGGAAAGAAAAACCAGTTATTTGAGTGGAGGGAAGAATTTGATTTTTTGACCTTAAGACAATTTTTTGCCCCGCTACGGTGCTAAATGGATCTTCTCTTTTGGCGAATGTCTCCTAGGCTACAACCACTTTCTTCCGAGAATAGTAGCACTTCAAATTCTAAAAAACAGTGAACTAAAGTTTTGTGAATCTCTCTCTACACACTCAATCCAAGAACTAAATGATTTCTATAATATTTTTTATATTTTAGTTTATGAAAAACTCCACCTATTTATAGCCAAATGACATCTGTTCTGAATAGTCACAATGTTTTGAGAGATGATGTCTTTTCACATAAAGACACATTTCACCAACAGTTGTAACTCTTCATTCCAACTGTCATATCTTTTTAACAAAAGAAAATTTAAATATTATTTTAAATTAATTTCTATTCAAATATCCTACAATCCCCACATGAATAGAAATTAATGCATCTTAACAATGCAGACCCTGTAGAAAAAGTTTAAAGAAAATAAGCCGCATCAGGGTAGATAGCTTTCAGCCTTGAATCATCCTTAGTGAATAGCCATCGAGTTTACTAGTCAATCAATGTGTGTAACGCTTTGAATTGTCAACCATTTATGTAAACTGAGACAATAACTATCACACAACTTATTCTCAACACAAAATTAATTCTCATTGTTGTGTTCATTTTGGCCTTGAACAACCTGATTTTCATAAGTGCTTTAGAGAATTACGCCTTATAATAACTCCCATAGAAGCGGCCCCACTTCTTCACTCATATAGGTGATTATCTATAAAGAATATCCTGCCATATCCCACTTGTGTTTTCAAGATGTAGTAATCATTAAAAGCTTAACTTATCCTAATACATGCGGCAGGTAAATACTGTCTCATCATAGAAATGGGAAGAAGTATTTTCTCAAACAATACTTCACAGTATTTCTTGGTGAATCATACAAGACTTGCATTGTCCCATTGAATCTAGACCCTGGGATCTCCATTCAGCTAGATTGGGTTTCCGTTCAAGATGATTCGTTAGATTTAGGCTTTAATCCCATTTCCCTCGATGATTTATAAACTTGCTCTCTAGACAAACCTTTAGTCAATGGATCCGCTAGGTTATCTTTAGATTTCACATAATCGATGTTAATAACACCATTAGAGAGTAGTTGTCGTATGATATTATGTCGTCGACGAATATGTCGAGATTTACCATTATACATGCTGTTTTGTGCCCTTCTGATAGCTGATTGACTATCACAGTGGATACTGATGGAAGGGACAGGCTTTGACCAACATGGAATGTCTTCTAAAAAGTTTTGAACCCACTCAGCTTCTTCTCCAGCTTTGTCTAAAGCAATAAATTCTGATTCCATAGTTGATCTTGCAATACAAGTTTGCTTTGAAGATTTCTATGACACAGCTGCACTTCCGAGTGTGAATACATAACCACTTGTAGATTTTGAATCTTTGGTATCTGATATCCAATTAGCATCACAATATCCCTCTATCATAGCTGGATGTCTTGTATAATGCAATCCATATGTCATGGTATATCTTAGATATTTCAAAACTCTAGTCAAAACTTTCCAATGATCTTGATTAGGATTACTATTAAATCTGCTTAGCTTATGAACAACGTAAGCAACATCTGGACGAGTGCAATTCGCCACATACATTAAGCTTCCAATAATTTTTGAGTATTCTAGTTGATGTACACTTTGACCATGATTTTTAGCTAGGTGTAAAGTTATGTCAACTGGAGTCTTTGAGGGACTTCCATCATTCTTATCATATTTCTTAAGTACATTTTTAATGTAATGAGATTGTGACAATACTATCCCATCTGATTTTTTAGAAATTTTCATTCCTAAAATCACATCCGCTTCACTTAGATCTTTCATATCAAACTGCATTGTCAGTATATTTTTAGTAGCTTTAATTATTTCTATATTGCTACCCATTATAAGCATATCATCAACATATAAACATATCATTACATATCCCTTTAAAGTGGATTTGTAATACAAACATTTATCACATTCATTAATCTTAAAGCCATTTGTCATCATTACTCTATTAAATCTTTCATGCCATTGTTTTGGACCTTGTTTTAATCCATATGATGATTTGACCAATTTGCACTCTTTCTTTTCTTGTCCTGGAACAACAAAACCTTCCGGTTGTTCCATATAGATCTCTTCTTCTAGATCTCCATTCAAGAATGCAGTTTTAACATCCATTTGATGTATTTCAAGATTATGTAAGGCTGCTATTGCAATCAAAATCCGAATGGAAGTTATCCTCGTTACTAGTGAGTACGTATCAAAATAATCTAAGCCTTCTCTCTGTTTATAACCTTTTGCCACTAGTCTAGCTTTATATTTGTCAATTGAACCATCTGGTTTCAACTTCCTTTTGAAAATCCACTTATAACCTAAAGGTTTAGTACCAGGTGGAAGATCTACTAATATCCATGTATGGTTCTGCATGATGGACTCAATTTCGCTATTTATATCTTCCTTCCAAAATGGAGTTTCAGGATTTGACATAGCTTCCTTGAAGGTTTGAGGTTCATTCTCTAACAAATAAGTCATAAAGTCGGGACCAAATGACTTAGATGTTTTGCATCGTTTACTACGTCTAGGTTCATCCTCTGTTTCTTTAAGTGTAAGCTCTTGACTAGAATTTTCTTTGATTAAATCCTCATTGGACCTCTTTAAAGAATAATTCAACTTTTCATCTTTATATGGGAAAGTATCTTCAAAGAAATATGTCGTTCTCGCCTCGATAATTGTATTGACATGTATATCCGGAATTTCTGATTTATAAACAAAAAATCGATAGGCATTACTAGTTTCGGCGTAACCAATAAAAATACCATCAAAAGTCTTAGGTCCTATTTTGACCTTTTTAGGAATAGGAACTGCAACCTTTGCTAGACATCCCCACATTTTGAGGTATTTATATGTGGGTTTGTGACCTTTCCATAATTCATATGGTGTCTGTTCCAATTTCTTATGAGGTAACTTATTTAGAATGTGATTTGAAGTCAGTAAAGCTTCTCCCCACAAAATTTTTGGTAAGCCAGACATAAGCAATAAAGAATTCATCATTTCTTTTAATGTACGATTTTTGCGTTCAGCAACACCATTTTGTTGCGGTGAATAGGGAGCAGTTGTTTGGTGAATAATACCATGTTCTGAACAGAATGCACCAAATGGTGATTCATACTCACCTCCCCTATCACTCCTCAAGATTTTTATTTTCTTGCTTAGTTGGTTTTCTACATCACTTTTATAGTGCTTAAGCACATCAATAGCTTCATCTTTACTTCGCAATAAATAGACATAACAATATCTTGTGCTATCATCAATGAAAGTAATAAAATACTTTTTCCCACCTCTAGTTTGTATGTATTTTAAGTCACAAATATCTGTATGAATCAATTCTAGAGGTTCTGTACTTCTTTGTACCTTTTGAAATGAAGCTTTAGTTAATTTTGCTTCTACACATGTTTCACATTTATGATTAGAGTCAATCTCAAAATTAGGTAATAAGTCCATGCTTATTAATTTTCATAAGGAATCATAATTTACATGTCTTAACCGGCCATGCCACAAAGTAAAAGACTCAATAATATAAGTAGAAGCATTAACTTTATTATTAATAACAGGAGGTACAATGGTCATTACATTCATTTTGAACAAACCTTTTG
Organism: Cardiospermum halicacabum; assembly: GCA_031304145.1. Taxonomy (NCBI): domain Eukaryota; kingdom Viridiplantae; phylum Streptophyta; class Magnoliopsida; order Sapindales; family Sapindaceae; genus Cardiospermum; species Cardiospermum halicacabum. Next base: position 16,324,284 of record JARJHC010000107.1, on the reverse strand, counting down.
TAAGATACCCCTTTCCCACATACACACCATTTTTAATTAGGACAAACTTATCAGCCAAAAAGACTAACTTGAAGCCATTTTTGCTAAGTAAAGAACCAGAAATCAGATTCTTCCTTATATCCGGAACATGCAAGACATTATTCAAAGTGAGCTCTTTTCCAGATGTCATTTTCAGTACCACTTTTCCTTGACCTTCAACCTTTGATGTCAAAGAATTTCCTATATAAAGGCATTCTCCCATACCGACTCCATGATATTCGGAAAACATATTCCGATTTGAACATATGTGCCTTGTAGCACCTATGTCCACCCACCATTCTTTATTATTTGAGTTCACCAGATTTACTTCAGATACCATAGCTGCAAGACTCAGTTCATCAACTTCAATAGATAACTTTTCTTCCTCTGTTAAATGGGCTTGAGGATTTTTCTTTTTGTTATCATATTGTGCTTTTCGATTCCTACACACATTTGTATGATGACCTGTCTTATTGCAAATATAACATTTTCCCTTGAATTTCTTTGAACTCCCTTGATTCTGATTTTGTCCAGAATGTTTCCTCTTTTTCCCAACTTGTTGCCCATTTTCAACGACATTGGCTTTAGCGTCCATAGCATGAGTTTTTGTATTCCTCTCCGAGTGTCAATTGTCTTCTTCAATTCTGAGATGTACAATCAAATCTTCCAAACTCATTTCCTTCCATTTATGCTTCAAATAATTTTTAAAATCTTTCCAGGAAGGAGGCAGCTTCTCAATTACAACAGCGACTTGAAAAGATTCACTTAGCGTCATATTTTCTGCATGTATTTCATGAAGAATCAATTAGAATTCTTGAACTTGACTCATAACAGCTTTAAAGTCCACCATCTTAAAATCAAGAAACCTTCCAACTACGAAATTCTTTAAGGATAGGAGCATTCTCATTCAGGTATTTTGTCAAATTCAGAGTCGTTAGATAAAATAGCATCTTTTGTTGTCATCTTTTAAACTCAGTACCACCGAACTTTTCTGGTTTTTCCCCATGGTTCCCATTTGGATGGATAGCACTTTGACTTATAATAGCCATTTGTTTCTTAACAAACGTTACATACCTCGTTACTTTCTTTCAAAGATAACATATAATTTAAATCAACCAATCATGTAATACACAAATATTTCCCCAAATCAAACATATTATATTTATATACAATTGTGGTTGATTAGAATATGTCAAGTAATTCCCAGGAAAGAGAGGTGGGTCACAATGGACACTCTTAAATACCAAATCTTTCCTAGATAGAATACACTTGTCACTCTTGTAAAAAAAATATACTCATAAATAAGATATATCAATCAAATAGAATATATATTTACAATAAATAAATAAAATTCACAATATATATATATTAAAATAGGAATCTCTATGTAATTTTTGAATTAACGTGCATAGTCATAGTAGAAAACAAACATAAAAATTGTCTTAAGATTGTTAGTGTATAGGGTCTATTTTCTACTTTATAAAAATATAATCACATGATTAATTAAACAATAAATCAATCATATCTAATCATACGATTCAATCAAACATAAAACTTAAAAACTAAGTTAGAGATGAAAGAAAAACCTGTTATTTGAGTAGAGGCAAGAATTTGATTCTTTGACCTTAAGACAATTTTCGCCCCGCTACAGTGCTAAACGGATTTTCTCTTTTGGCGAATGTCTCCCAGGCTACAACCACTTCCTTCCGAGAATAGTAGCACTTCAAATCCTCAAAAACAGCGAACTAAAATTTTGTGAATCTCTCTCTAGACACTCAATCCAAGAACTAAGTGATTTCTATAATATTTTCTATGTTTTAGTTTATGAAAAACTCCACCTATTTATAGGCAAATGACACCTGTTCTGAATAGTCACAATATTTTGAAAGGTAATGTCTTTTCACATAAAGACACTATTTCACTAACAGTTGTAACTCTTCATCCCAACAGTCATATCTTTTCAACAAAAGAAAATTTAAATATTATATTAAATTAATTTCTATTCAAATATCCTACTAAACTAACCTGATAAAACAATAAGAAAAAGTAGAAGAGTTGGAATGAATGAAGATCTGGCCATTTGAAATATAAAACCATGAAAATATTTAATTAAATTGATTTTTTTTGGTGGTTTGGAATTTAGTGTTGGTAGATTATTGTATTTATAGGGTTGAATTTAATTTTTTTTAATAAATCTGGTTTGTGTCATTTTTTCATTAGTTTAATATTGATATTAATTCCATATAAGAATAAAATTATATATATTGTTAAAATTAACTCAGTTACTTATTATGGAAAATTTTAAATATAACATTGTGGATATATGAAAATCAATTGGTGGATGATTTTTTGATGTAAATATTTATAAAAATAATATAAATTATAAAATGAATAAATAATATTTTTAGGAATATTTATTGTTTTAAAATTTTAAAATAAAGTATTTATTTTACTGGATTTGTGTAGTTCGATCACGTAGACTTGATCATAGAACCGTAGACCCGTCAAATTATACGATCCGACTTAACCCGATTCTTAAAATTCGTTATATAACTCGAACTTTTTCTAGCTGGACTTTAAAATTAAGAGAATTTGTGGGGTTAGAATGAATTTCTGGCCTATAAATAATTATAATATTAAATTTAATAATAAAAATTTAAGGTTATATATTATACTTCAATATCTTTAAAATAAAATTTTTACATCACCACAATTATATCAACCGTCTACTTATAAAAGGTATTATTCTAAATTTAAAGGAAAAATTTTTGATTTTATAACGGAAGCAGCAATATAAATATAGTGATAGAAGAAAAAATTTCAAGCTAAAAATTTTATTTAACATAACAAACTTTACTTTGTTTTACATTTCAGTGTATTATATTTTTTTTCAGATAAATTTTATTAAAATATTAATATATTAGAGTGAGGATGGCCTAAAACGCACAGTATCTATTCAGAGTTAGGGATCAGGATTAGCGCTTCCTATTTTAACTCAGGGTGAGACTCGGTTAGGGTTAAGAAAATTTGGCTAGCCACACCATTTGGCCGGAATCTCCAACCTTAATTTTGATTAGGTTTAGTTTTGATTAAATAAATTTTTTAAATGAAATTTATGTTAGGATTGTGACGAGAATTTGGATATACTCCGGTATCCATAATTGGTTTGGTAATTTGGAAAAGACTCGAAGACTGTTTTGGAAGTGTCATATTTGATTAGGAATGATATTTCCTAAAGTGGATTCTAATTAGGAAAAGTGATCCTTGAGAATTCTAAATAGGAAAAAGTTTTCTTAATGGTTTAGGATTACTATGTGATTAAGTAACCTAATGTTATAAATATGGTGCTTGTATCTATTATTAGATATACAGCGAAGATGATTACGAGAAGTTGATTCGTAAGTGGGCCATGAACAATGCAAATATTTTGACATGGATTAACAACTCGGTCGAATCATCTATCGGAATTCACTAAGGAAGGTTGAGTCAGCGAAAGATGCATGGGATCATCTTTTTGACATGTATAATCAATCGAACTTTGCTAGAAGATATCAGATTAATATGGACTTTCGAGAAGCAAAACAAGGTGATCATTCAATTCAAGAGTTCTATTAATATTTAACTGAGTTGTGGGATCAATTGGCCTTAATGAACCCTCTTGAGTTGGTGAAAAATGTTACTTACTAGAAATTACAAGAAGAGCCGAAATTGGTGGAACTTTTGATGGCTTTGCGATATGATTTTGAGAATATTCAAGGTTCAATGCTTCATCGATCACCTTTGCCTACCATATCTGCTGCAATAAATGAGTTATTGTTTGAAGAGACTCGTCTAAAGTCTTTACATTTGATGTCTCATTCGAGTTCTTCACAAGTCTTTGCTTCTAGTTCACATGGGTTGGTTTAGTTTAGCGGCAAACCTAAACCAAAGATTGCTATTGATGAATGTGCTTATTTCCATGAGAAAGGGTATTGGAAAAGTTCGTGTCCGAGAAGTCAAGCAAACAAGCCCACAAATAATAAGCCGAAGATGTATCATTAACCTGGAGCAGCAACAGTAGCTATTAGTACTGAGTCTCCTTTTTCCACTTCCACAAATGATCACCCATCTCCTAATGTCTCATCTATTGCAATGGAATTAGCTCGGATTCTTGGTGCTTCCTCATCATCTGGCGCTATGTTTGCATCTTCTGTAGGTTTATCTAGTATGACATATTCAGGTTCGTCTACTACTCGGATTATTGATTTCGGTGCTACACACCACATGGCACCTAATAAAGATATACTTTCCCATTGTATTTTCCTTTCTAAATTTACTTCAATTATGAATGCAAATGGAGCATCCATGCCTTTAGACTCCATTGGTTCTGTTATTGAATCTACTTGGTCTCTTCCAAATGTACTTCATGTTCCGCATCTTTCTGTTAGCCTTTTATCTGTTAGCCAACTTATTGATTTGGGATTAAATGTTCTTTTTTCTTCTTATTCTTGTGTCTTACAGGATCGCACCACGGGAAGGCAGATTGGGATAGACCGTAGGGAGGGAGGTTTTTATATTTTAGAACATCTCACTTTTCCTTCACCGGTTGCAGCTTTTGTTGATTCATCATCATTCCAATTGTCAGATGCTTCTTTACCATTTTATCTTTGGCATTCTAGATTAGGACATGTGTCTAGTTCTAGACTTCAGTTTATGTTAAAAAGAGGCTTGTTAGGTTCCAATATTAGTTTTCGTGATATTTCAAATTATAATGGTTGTCGTTTAACTAAACATTCTGCTTTGCCTTTTAGCAGTAGGAGTTCACCTAGTGCGCCTTTTGAACTTGTTCATTCTAATGTTTGGGGACCAGCACCTTTACCCACTAAAGAAAGTGCTAGATACAATGTCATTTTCATTGATGATTATGTCATTGTTGTTTGTTATATTTGTTGCATAAGAAATCTGATTTTTTATCTATCTACATGTCTTTTCATGCTATGATTAAAACTCAATTTTCAACAACTATAAAATGTTTTCGATTTAATTCAAGAGGCGAGTATCTAAGTACAAGTTTTAAGCAATTATTGAGCTCTGAGGGCATTATACATCAAACCTCATGTCCGCTCACACCTGAACATAATGGAGTTGCAAAACGTAAGCATTGACACCTTATAGAGACTGCTCGTTCACTTCTCGTTTCTAATTTAGTTCATACTATTTTTTGGGATGAGGCTGTTTTGACCGAAAATTATCTTCTTAACCGCATTCTGTCTTCTATTCTTAATGGTTTGTTTGCATATGAATGTCTTTATGGGTCTACACCTTCTTATAGTCATTTGCGTGTTTTTGGTTGCACATGCTATATTTTGTTGCCTAAGACAAGCAGTTCAAAATTATCATCTAGATCTGTAATGTGTGTTTTCTTAGGGTTTGGTATCACTCAAAAGGGATATAGGTGTTATGATCCTGTGTCTAGATGTTTGTTTGTTTCTCGACATGTTGTCTTCTTAGAGAAATTACCATATTATAAACTCACACCACCTAGTCATCCCACCACATTTGACTTAGTTCATATTGATCCTTTTCCTTCTAAATTGCTTGGTGATGAGTATTCATCTACAATAGATGTGCTAGATCTGACTTCTGCAGGTACTCGCCCTCCGATAACACAATGTACTCTCGCAGTTTGCCTCAGTCCTATAGTGTTCCTCCAGAGACCTCTCTTCCCGAAAGCGAGATCCCTCCCGCCTTTTCAGTGGGTGTTAATCCTACACCTTTTCCCATTCGTCGATATTGATGGGAGAAATTTGATGAGTATGAAAACTCGACTGATACTAGATTTCACAGCAATCAATCAGAATTCCTATCAATGTCTAATGTAGTATTTTAGATATCGTCTCCACAGGGATTGTAAGCTAAGAAGCGTGATTGAGACTAAGATTTAAACTGAATTGCTAAAAGAATCCTATATACAGATTGAATCATAAGAATCTTAGAATTGATGTGAAATAAAAGGTACTAGTGACATTCATTCAATTAAAACTCAAGTCAACACTCTATTCTGCAATTGATCATAACAATGAATATGTTGATTTGCTAAATCTGTTATCAATTAACTTCTCATGCAAGTTTCACCTTAAATCACAGATTTACCTTCTAGATCATCATCAGTGATCTGTTAAAAGATCTCTCAATTCAATTTAACAGATCTCAATTATATAGTTGCATATATCTCTATACTACAATCTATACAACTGATAAGCACAATTTGTCGAAAAACATATCTATAGTCTATCTCTAGCACTATGATCCTCTGTTCTTAGATCTGAAACCTAATCGCCATCTCTGGTCTAAATCAAATCTCAGATTATAAATATTAAGTAACTCTCGTCCTTGTAATTCAATCAGCTCATGAAAATCAAGTAGATCTGACTATAATTGAACAAGAAACATTGCAGTTGAAGTGATAATCAACATCAAAACTCAACAAGTCAACAGAGCTATTAAGCTAACATGTATAGTTCAGCATAAGAAATTACAATAAAAATTCTTCATCAACATGTGTAAGATCTGAATCTTACCGAGAAAGACTGAAGTTAGACTCTGTCAAAGTTGTTGCTTCAAAATCTTCAAGCTAATCTCTATGATCAACAGAAACAGAGTGCAAAACTTTTTCAAGAAACTACTCTGAAGATGTTGAATAAAGCGTATAGAAGAATCTAGAATTTCTCTCAAAGTATATCAGAATGTCAAAAGTGAAATCAATCGTTTGTCTAAAACTGTCTCTCTCTTTTTTTTTTAACCCAAAAAACTGCTCTTTCCTTATCTGAGCTCCTATTTATAGAGTTTGGATCAGTGGCAATTTTGAGATAAAATCAACAAAGAAACACAAATTGGCGAAGTAACATTTTTCTTCATTTTATGTCGCCAGGTCCTTCGCCTGAACTAAACGACTTCTTCTAATCTCGCTTGTCCTGATCGCCAAGCTGAATGTTCTCTATATTGCCACAGTCTGTCGCCTGATGCTTAGGCGAGTTGATCTTTTCCTCGCTAAAATACTTTTCCAATTAAAAACATTCTAGGCGACGTCCCATCCAATGTCGCCTATTATCATCCTTTGTCTTGGCGACATATCTCCTTCATTGCCTTAAGAACCGCCTTTCGGTAGTCGAGGTCCAAACTTCATCGCCTAAGTTCTGCTAACATATGAAGGTAAAAAGTTTTAATTTGCCTTGCATGCTTTAACCTTCAAGGCGAGATCCTCTTTATATCGCCTGCTTCTCCAAATTGTAGCGATGTCTTCAGGCCAATTCGTTTCTCAGCAAAATCATTTCGCCAGTTTGCTGACTTTGGATGAAATTCTGATTTGGTCCTTCTTCCTTCTGATTTTGCATGTTTTAGCTCATTTTCCACAATTTTTCATCCAAGTCCCTGTCTCAACAATAATAGTCTAGAATTAATAAAAATGTATTCAATATCTCACCTTTTAGGCTCAATTTTTATTATATTAAAGCTCATAAAGTATGCTTAAACATAGGTAAATTCTAGACTTCTCAATTACCCCTAACTTAGCCTTTTGCTTGTCCTCATGCAAAACTGACTAAAAATCTATTGAGACAACAATCAGTGCAAACTTATATCATCATTCAAAGCAACTTATCAGGTATATTTTGAAAATTTCCAAACAGTGACCAACTCTTCTTTCAAAATTTCAAATCAACTAACTCAAGACTGGTCATTTTCTTCATGTTGCAAAGTATCTGAGAAGATCCAAGTATTAGAGTTTTGAAACTACTTCCTCACAGTACGCTCTCATAAGTATTTGATCACTCAAAATCCTAATGGTTACTCTCACAATACATTAGTTACTTTTAAGAATTAGAGTTACGTATCAAGGCAAATGTGATTCTAGTGTTTCACAAGCACGTATGAAGAAAATTTTAAAACCCTCACGAACATTGAACTTTACTCATACACTGTACAACACTTAGAGGTTCCTAAGTTCAGTACTACCTTTTTGTTTGCCTTAGAATCTCTGATTTGTATATATAGGAAAATGAGGTCAAGTTAGCTTATGAAAGAAAGGAATTTCTTCAAGGAATCAAAGTTTGGACATACCACTAAATTCCTCTCAATCCCTCCATTCTTCACTCTTTAGTGTTTCCCCATCAATGATGTTTTATTCTCATACCACTTTATTTATGAACACTGTCCATTTTCACTTATTTGTGTCTTTTCTACTCATTCATCTTTTTTGTTTTGTTTTGTTTTGTTTTGTTTTTGTTTTTTTTTAAAGCACAATATATCTTCTTTTAGCAGCTTCAGAAACACTCTTTAAGTTTAATCCTCACTTCCCATCTTTTCAATCCCAAATATAATGGTAAGTCCAAAGGGTACGATTGAGATTACATCTCTTATCTTTATGGTTTGGACTGGATTAGGGACCAAAGAAAAGGTTTTAATGAGAATGGAAACAAAATGATTTACCTCACAAGATATCAAGGTCTGGTTATATCAAGCAGGCAAAGGCTTTTTAGTAGTTTCACTCACTCTCTCAAATCAGATAATTTTCCTTGGCAGATTTAAAACAGAACTTTACCCGACCAATGCCATATACACTTGAGGAATGTATGAAAGTTTCAAAGCAATCCTACGAAGGTTCTGATTTCTATAAAAGAAAGTTTGTCAGATAAATGTGTTTAATAAGGAAGAGAATAAAAATAACCCTTCTCATAAAGAAAAAGGTACAAAATAAAGCTAAAAAACCTCACATACCACCCAAGGTTTTCTCCACTCTTTCCTTATAAAAACTCATCAACTTATTCACAATTCAAATCTAACCAGAATCTTCATCAGTGTTCAAAGAAATTTGTCAAAAATTGCTCATCAAAGCTGTTTGTTTTGAACACTTATTTTACTGTTTGAAAACTCATTTTATGAAAAACTAAATCACTTTGAATTATGAGCAATGTAAGCTCAATTATGCACTCAGACCTAATATCCTAAGAAAATACTAAAACATAATCTACAAATAAAATCGAACTAAACTAAAAATAGAACTATAAAACTAAACAAAAAGAATAGCAATGTGATTGCTACCCCACCCCCAACTTAAAAGAAAGCAGTGTCCTCAATGCTTAGGAGAACATAAATGAATATAAGGAGAGAAAGGGATGTATAAAATAATGAACTAGAGAGTTAGACAAAATACATGGATGTCGCCATGGATATGTGAAATAACGCCCAAAATTTAAAACAGGAAGATTGAATGAGGCGAAGTAAGAAGAATTAAAAAGGCGAAAAGTATAATTCTCGCCGTCCTCAGGCGAAATCCCCAGGCGAGATAAAAAGATTCACCATATTAGAGTGACATAAAGGAATAATTTCATGGCGAAATACAGGTCCTGCAGGCGAAATGTTAGGTAGAAAAGTAGACATGTCGCCATAAAAGAAATAAGAAATAGGCGAAATAATAGATTTATCGCCCCAGTTATTCGCCTGTACCATATTAAAGAACTTACTAACTAGGCGAGAAATAATGATCTCGCCTAAGTTGAGGCGACATCGCTGGCGATTTGAGTTCTACCTCACCCAACACAATGTTTCAACAAAACCCTTTGCAAAATAACTTGTAAACTTCAAAATTCGAGGTGAGAAAAGATAACAAACTCAATGAGTTATCCTGTAGACACAGCTCACAATGTTAGGGAAAAAACAACCCCCAACTTGAAATCTAAAACTCTCTACACAAATTAGGATTAGCAACCACATTACTCTTTTAATAATTAAAAAGAAAGACAACAAAATCAATCACATTACTCTTCATTAAAGGTGAAAAAGAAATCAAAAACTAAAAATAAAGACTCAAGTAAACACAATACTCTTTCATTGACAAAATAACAGCACGAATCTGGAATATTACAAATGAAACAAAAAAATATATAACATATAACAGCTAGAAATCATCGAAGGAGGCATCTGAAGACTGAGATTTCTGAGGAGATTTAGTGTTCAATCTCCTTCTCTTTGGCTTTGGGCTGGAAGATCTAAGGTTCAACTACTTTACCACCAACCTTCTGATTTCTCTGTCAGCCTCAGCTGTACTGAGAGGATGAATAGTGAAAGCCCTGTTAGGTGGATAACGCATTGGGTTGGCCTGTTGCCTCAGGAATTTGCTATACCTTTGGATATGTCTAAAAATGATAGAGTAGTATCCATCCGGAATAGAAAATGCAGAGGTTGGCTCCCAAGAGCAAGAAGTCTTGTTGTGATCCAAAATAAGTATCTTTTCTAAATCTGCAAGTGTAACTGTAGGACCACTAGACACTCTTTTGCTATCTTTGATTTGTTCTTCCACAGGTTTGGCTTGCTCACCTTTTGGACTAGCTTTTTCTCTCCTTGGGCTGTCCATGTCATCTTTAGAAGAGCTTGTCGAAGAGAATTCCATTCCATTGAAAAATTCATATAAGGGCATCCTATTGTAAGCAAAGAAAAACTCTCCTAACATAGCAGCAACTTCTTCTGCATTAAGGTTATGTTTGGTATAAGCGTTTTAGAGAGAGTTTAGAGTTTTGACTGAGTCGAAACTCTAACCACAATTAATATCTGTGTTTGGTGTTTAACTTATAATCTGATTGTTAGAGTTTTTTACAGAGTTTATGAAACGCTGGTGAGAGCAACGTTTAGAGTTTAATTCAAAGAGTTTAATTTATCTTTCCTATATTATCCTTATCTATACTCTTTTTTTTATCAATTTCTTTTCTTTTTTTTTCATTAAATTATTTTATAATAAATATTTTTCAACTAATTATTTTAATTTTGATTTCAATAAATTAAATATTTATTTTTATTAATATATTAAAATTTTGTTTTTTATAAATATATTATTTATTATTATTTATTGAAAAAATAATAAATTTATTCTAAAGTCATATTTTAAATTTAAAAATATTTAATAATTTATATCATGTCGTTTTACGTCATTTAGACATTATTAAATAATTAAAACGCTAATTTACCAAACAGTATTTATTAAAAACACTCACTAAACCGCTAAACGCTAACTACTATTTAAAAAATGCTAAACGCTTTAAAAAACTCTAAACGCTACCAAAAACGCTAAACACTATCAAAAACGCTGAGCGGGCCAAACACAGCCTAAGAGTTCTAACTTCTTCTTCAACCAAAGACACTTGACTAATAGGTTCAGGTTGAAGAAAAGGTACTACTGCCAGATTTTGAGAAGAACTGTCACTGTCTATAGGAATAGGATCCTCAGTTGAAAACATTCCCATCCTTATTTGATTAATTAGTCTCTGAATGTCTAGATGAACAATATAGAGCCTTGGGATGAATTCTTATGTAGTAGGAGGTTGAGGTTGAACAGAACACTTGACATGTCCAAAATGTGGAGGAACCTGACAAGTGTAAATGAGAGGTTCTTGGACAATTTCCTCTGGTACTGCAGACTAATTGTCACTTTCTTCAGGTAGAGCTAATCCTGAACCTTCCTCTCTCTCTTGAATAAATGGAGGTTGTCCAGCTGCCTCAGTAAAAGATGCCAGCAAAAGGTCAGCAGACTTATTGTCACTTTCTTCAAGTAGGGCTGATCCTGAACCTTCCCCTCTCTCTTGAATAAATGGAGGTTATCCAGCTGCCTCAGCAAAAGATGCCAGCAAAAGGCCTTGCTTTTCAAGGTCAGCTGTATCAATCTCCTTACAATCTGAGGAATCAGAATCATAAACCCTTTCTGGTTTAGGCTCCACAGCCTTTTCTTTCCTTTCCTCATTACCCTTCCCTCTTCCTCCATAACTTCATTAGTAGCTCTTTTAGTAGCTAGATCAAATTGATCACCTAAATTTCTCTGGAGGTGATTTTCTTCAAAAGTGGAAACAACCACAACAATAGTCAACTCAGGCTGGCTGCTGATGAGCTCTTCTTGCTCAAAATGAGGAGGCTGGTAATCATCTTCTTCTCCTTCTTGCTCAACAGGTTCCCTAATGCTTACCCCTTGTTCAAACCTTGCAAAACCTACTGGAGGTGCACCCTGCTTGGTTCTTTATATTTCCCACAATTGCATAATATCTTGTGGGTCTGAGATGTTGTTGAAGAATTCAGTTATTCTTTCTTTAAGCTTTCTGTTTACCATCTCAGAAACTATAACCTCTAGCTGTTCTCTTGATAAGGGTTCAGCTACTCTTTAATTTTCTTTCCTGGTAGCTTGAGTAAAAGCTGGAGGGGTCTCCTGTACTGGTCTGTCAACTCAAATAAGTGAAGAAAATTTATTCTTCTTTATTCTTGATTTCCTAGCATCCCTCAAGGCCTTCAGCTTGATAACTCTCTCAACTGCTTCAGTGCAGGTGGTTTCCTTACCACCTCTACTTTCCCAAATTCGAAGTTCCAATTCACCAGTGTGAGGCTTAGAATCTGCTAGCCACACATCCTTCTTTTTGCTCTGAACTCCATATCTTTCCAACAACCCAGTTATGAGAGATGGGAAATATAAAGTCCTTTGTCTGGACTTTTCCTTCCTCAGACTGCACACCCTCTTCTGAAGCTCGGAGAAGATCAGCTGGCCCAAGTGGATAAACTCCCCTTTGTTAAAATCTCTCAAAAATTTCTTCTCATCCGTAGTGAATCGACTGCCTTTGTTTCTAGGCATCACATTATCCCTAAGCCATGTTAAGCATATGGTTGTGTGAATGTCTTATTCACTAGCTAAGACATTCTCTTCAGACCCTTGAGTTTGATGTTGAAACCTTCTAAGACTCCTCAAGTCTTCAACAGTTAATTCTGCAGCATCCATCCCTTTATCTCCTTGATGTTGAGCTTCCATTAGACCATAATAAATGCAAATGGTCTCTGCAGCTACATCCACCTGATGACCTCTAATGCAAAAAGGGGTATCCAACTCCTCAGGAGCCTCATTTTAGAACTCCTCTACCAAGGTGGCATTAACTTTCTTAGGCTGCTCCACCAATTTCTTCATGAACCAGCTGTAGAGGTAATTCCCAAACCTTTTATGTTCAAGCTCATCCAACAGAATCCCTTTTTCCTGCCAAAACTGCAAGTTTTCCTTCTGTAGTGGGCTTTTAACCTGAGATTTATCTTTGACAACCTTATGTGAACTAAGCTTCACCTTTTTCCCTTTTTTACCGGCCCCAAACTCTGCTGCATCTTGTTTCTTGGCTAATACTGATTTCCCAACTGAAACCTCCCATTTTTCAGCATATGGTGTAAAAGGGGTTGTAGGTGTATTTTCTACACTCTTCTTTTTGGTTGAGCCAGATGAGCCAATCTGAATTCCCTTTTGTTTAGGACCCTTAATTGATCCTGACCCAACAGACTTCCCTGTCTTCTTCCCCTTATCAGCAGTTGAAGTAGAGGGGGTCTTAGGAGTCTTCTCTTTAGACTTTGGCGAAGAAGGAAGAATTACTTTGACCTGGTAATTCTTTTCATCATAGATCTTCGGCCTGACCGAAGTCTTTGCCTTCTTGCCCTTCTTAGATGGGCTAGGAGTACTATCACTCTTTCTTTTGGCCATTTATCTGCAATTTGAAATAACAATTCAACAATTATAACCAAATATCAAATTGACAGAACTAAAAATCATTAAAGCAGCAGCATTATCAATATTGAACAACTGACAGTATATTACAACATGGTTTCAGCATTTATCAAGCACATTTAACAATCAAGACCTTAAACCACATTTTACAGCTTAAGCACTAACAACTACTGTCAACAACACAATCAATTGCATTCGCAAAATGGAACACCCAACTAAAATCATACATGTTTATAGTAAAACCCAGAGAGATTAACTCATTATTACCGTTAAACATTGCTCTATTAACACCCTAACAGTTGCAATCAAGTTATCAACTCAGAACAACCACAGATAGGTAATATTGTTACGAAAAACTGAGAAGAACATACCTTGTTGGGTTGCTGTGATGAAAGTAGATTCAAAATGAGAAGCAAACTGAGAGATTCGCGATTTAGAGCTTTTGTGAAGATGATAAAAAAAATCAGAGAGCAAGCAATAGTAACGGTAAAATTGACTGGGGTTCATAAAGGAATCAAGAAATAGGCGCAATGATGCAAAAGATAGGAAGAAGACGGAAAGATCCTGCCTCGCCTTGTGTCATACAATGGTAACATTTACCTACGTGTCGCCAAACAATTTGCCACTTCATTAAATGCTAGCGACATAAGTGGACGAAATTGTTTTATGTCGCTAGCTATTAGGCACATTAACAAATTTTAAAAAATAGGCGAGAAGAATAATTCGCCTTATAATCATCCTAAACTGGCGATATATCTATAATTTGGCCTTTATTAAAATAAGCAAGGCGAATACAAAGGACAATATATTTAACTTCGCCTTAAACAATGTGAACCTTAGCGATCAAAAAGAAGACTTCGCCTTCACAAAGAAATTCAGGCGAAAAAAAACTATCTTGCCAAAAGTATTTTCAAAATAGGCGATTCTCCAAACGAATAAATCACACTTCGCCAAATTTAACTTGTTTTCAAGCGAAGAAATTTGGCCCAATTAAAACTTAGCGCCAGAAAACATACATGTTTGGCGAGATATAATGACAAAGTGTTGAACCCTCGCCTCACTTTACTTGGCACTGGGCGATATAACAAGGCGAGATTCTTCCTTCTTAGCCTTTGCAAGAGTAGGATAGGCGAAGTTTTTTTTTGGCATGACTATCCTTTTTCATCATCACCCAGGAGACCATGCATGGCGATATCCCATAATTCACCATCTTCAAAATATTCATACAGACGAAATGAAGTTATTCCTCGCCAATTGATAAACAGCTTTGGTGAGTATTTTGGCAACAAGAATGACATTTTGCCTTCTTTTTTAAACTTCAAGTTCATCTGAAAACAACAATTCTTCTGCAAAAACATGAACTTGGTTAAACAAAAACTTACACAATTTTAAACAATTATAACACTGATCCAATCAAAATCAAATTGTGTAAGGAGTATGCTTTGTTTAAGGTCGTTAGCATCGACCATGGCAAGCTTGTCATTGATTTTCCATCATGTCTACAGGATTAGAAATATAAAGAATATCTCTTGTCCTGAAGATGTCCCCCTAAATAGTGTTTAAGTCTCTGTCCATTCACAACAAAGGAATCAGTAGACTTGTTATCAAACAATTCAATAGCTCCATAAGGGGAAACACTCTTTATTCTAAATGGTCCAGACCATCTAGACTTCAGTTTTCCTGGAAAGAAGCTAAGTTTGGTATTGTAAAGCAGTACATATTGTCCAGGTGTGAACTCTCGCTTGACAATCTTTTTGTCATGGTAATTCTTCATCTTCTACTTATATATTGCATGATTCTCATAGGCTTCTAGGCGCCATTCACCCATCTCATCTAGTTGTAGAAGTCTTTACTTTCCTGCTTTTTCATAGTCCATATTCAGAAGCTTAACAGCCCAGTATGACTTGTGCTCTAACTCCACTGGTAAATGGCATCCTTTACCATATACCATTCTGAATGGTGACATTCCAATGGGAGTTTTAAAAGTTGTTCTGTAAGCCCACAGAGCATCATCTAGCTTGAAGCTCCAGTCTTTTCTGGACTCATTTACAGTCTTTTGCAGGATTCTCTTTAATTCTCTGTTTGAAACTTCCACTTGCCCATTTCTTGTGGATGATAAGCTGTTGTAACTTTATAGATTACTCCATACTTCTTGAGCACCTTTTCTAGCAACTTGTTACAGAAGTGAGACCCTCCATCACTAATTAGTACCCTGGGTATGCCAAATCTAGTGAAGATATTCTTCTGAAGAAATTTTTCCACTACCTTTCCATCATTTGTAACACAAGCAACAACCTCTACCCACTTGGATACGTAATCAACTGCTACAAGTATATATTTATACTTGTTTGATGGAGAAAATGGTCCCATGAAGTCTATACCCCAGACATCAAACAACTCAACCTCTAGGATATAAATCTGAGCCATTTCTTGCCTCTTAGAAATATTACCCATTCTTTGGCATCTATCACAGCTGGATACAAAAGCATGTGCATCCTTAAATATAGATGGCCAATAGAAACCACATTCCTGAATTTTGGCTCCTGTTCTAGTATTAGCAAAATGACCAGCATATTCTGATGAATGATAGTGCTTGATAATGTCCAATGTTTCCTTATATGGGATGCAATGTCTTAACACTTGATCAGCACATCTCCTAAATAAGTAGGGTTCATCCCATATGTACCTCTTAACCTCATGAAGGAACATTTTCTTCTGATGACTTTTTAAATCTTCAGGTAATACTTTACACGAAAAATAATTTGCATAGTCCGCATACCAGGGATAAAATGTTACCTCACAAAGGAAAAGTTTCTCATCTTGAAATTGTTCATTGATGTCAACTTTAGCCTCCATATCCTTAATGTGCAGTCTTGAGAAGTGATCAGCTATTACATTCTTAGTGCCCTTATTGTCTTAGACTTCAATATCGAAGTCCTGCAACAAGAGTATCCATCTTATTAATCAAGGCTTAGACTCTTTCTTAGCAAATAAGTATCTCAATGCTGCATGATCAGTATGAATGATAATCTTAGACCCTAATATGTACGATCTAAACTTATCCAATGCATAGACCATTGCTAGTAGTTATTTTTCAGTGGTGGTGTAATTCTTCTGAGCCTCCACCAACATTTTACTAGCATTATAAATGACCCTGAATAGCCTCTCATTTCTATGCCCTAGCATTGCACCTACAGCAAAGTCAAATGCATCACACATGATCTCAAATTCCGAATTCCAATCAGGTGGAACTATGACTGGTGCTGAAACTAGCTTGTCTTTCAACTACACAAAAGCTTTCAAAAAATCATCACTAAAATCAAATTTCTTTTCTTTTTCTAGTAGAACACACAAGGGTCTAGCTATTTTTGAAAAATCCTTTATAAAACGCCTATAGAACCCAACATGTCCTAAGAAACTTCTAATGCCCTTTACATTGGCAAGAGGAGGTAAATTAGAAATAACATATATTTTAGCCCTGTCTACTTCCAATCCTCTAGCAGACACCTTATGGCCTAACACTTGATAAGTCTAGAATTTACCTATGTTTTAGCATACTTTATAAGCTTGAATATAATAAAATTGAGTTTAAATGATGACATATTGAATACATTTCTACTAATTTTAGGCTATTATTGTTGAGATAGGGACTTGGATGAAAAGTTGTGGAAAAGAGGCTAAAACATGCAAATTCAGAAGAAAGAAGGACCAAATCAGAATTTCATCCAAAGTCAGCAAACTAGCTAAATGATGTTGCTAAGAAAAGAATTCACCTGAGGACCTCGCCATGATTTGAAGTGAAGGGCGATGCAGCAAGCGATATAAAGAAGATTTCTCCTCGAAGAGTAAAGCATGAAAGGCGAATCAGAAAATCCTCGCCTTTATGTATCGCCATCTTGGTAGAAATTAAGGCGATGAAGATTGAACTTCGCCTATCTTGAGGTGATGACTGAGGCGATAAAGAAGAAATGTCGCCAAATCTAAGGATTATAACAGGCGACATTTGATGAGACATCGCCTAGAAGATCTTGACTGGAAGAGTGTTTTGGCGAAGATTATCAACCCGCCTGAGCATCAGGCGACGTACTGTGGCAACATTGAGGATATTTTGCCTAGAAAGATTGACAGCTTGGTGATCAAGACAAGCGAGATATGAAGAAGTCGTTTGATTCAGGCGAAGGAATAGGCGACATAAATGGAGAAAAATGTTACTTCGTAATTTGTGTTTCTTTGTTAATTTTATTTCAAAATTGTCACTGAGTCAAACACTATAAATAGGTGCTCAGATGGAGTAATTAGTGTGTGAAGTTTTTTTAAAGAAAAACAGTTTTAGACGATTGATTTGCACTCTTGACATTCTGTTATACTTTAAAGAGAAATTCTAGATTCTTCTATACGCTTTATTCAACATCTTCAGAGAAGTTTCTTGAAGAAGTTTTGTACTTTGTTTTTGTTGATCATCGAGATTTTAGCTTGAAGATTGTGAAGCAACAACTGTGATAGAGTCTAGCTTCAATCTTCCTTGGTAAGATTTAGATCTTTAGCTTATCGATGATGATTTCTGTACTTGATTGGATATGCTGAAATAGATGTGCTAGCTAAAAGCTCTGTTGATTTGTTGAATCTTGATGTTGATTTTCCTTTCAATTGCTATGTTCCTTATTCAATTATAGCTAGATCTATTGGATTTCATGAGCTAATTGAATTACAAAAACGAGAGTTACATAATATTGTTAATCTGAGATTTGATTTAGACTAGAGATGGCGATTAGGTTTCAGATATGAGAATAGAGGATCGTAGTGCTAGAGATAGACTACAGATCTATTTTTCTACAGATTGTGCTTATCAATTGTATAGGTTGTAGTATAGAGATATATGCAACTATATAATAGAGATATGTTAAATTGAATTGAGAGATCTTTTAATAGATCACTGATGATGATCTAGAAGGTAAATCTGTGATTTGAGATGAAACTTGCATGAGAAGTTAATTGATAACAGATCTAGGAGATCAGTTTATTGATTGTTAAGATCAATTGCAGAATAGAGTCCTGACTTGAGTTTTCATTGAATAAATGTCATTAGTAAATTTTACTTCACATCAATTCCATGATTCTTATCATTCATTTTGTATAAAGATTCTTTTAGCAATTCAGTTTAAATCTTAGCTCAATCATGCTTCTTAACTTACAATCCCTGTGGAGACGATATCTAAAATACTACATTAGACATTGATAGATAGGAATTTTTATTGATTAGTGTGAATTCTAAATATCAGTTGTGTTTTCATATACTGAGCACAACATAAATTTCATCAGTCAATTTTCTAGCCATCAATTTCTTGGCGCCGTTGCCGGGGATTGTTTACTTGAAGATTAAGATTTATTTTGAACTGCGGTAACATGATTCGTTAATTTCTTTTTTTGTTTTAAATTTTTTTGTTCAAGTGTGTAGTGTATGCACACAAGATCTAAAGGTACTCAAGACTTGCAGTTTGATCCTGAACCCGAAAGAATTGTTAGACAATCCAGATCCAGAACAAGATCAGCAGCAAGAACTGAGTCAAGAGTAATAATGGCTGGAGATCGCTACAATAGAAATAATGATAATGATGTACGGGGAGATCCTGAAACTATGACTCTTCGTCAATATTCCATCCCACCAGTTGATGGCATGCCACATGCCATCAACTTACAAGCAATAACAACTGAAAACTTTGAGTTGAGATCTGCAC
This sequence comes from Cardiospermum halicacabum, assembly GCA_031304145.1. Classification (NCBI taxonomy): domain Eukaryota; kingdom Viridiplantae; phylum Streptophyta; class Magnoliopsida; order Sapindales; family Sapindaceae; genus Cardiospermum; species Cardiospermum halicacabum. The sequence continues at coordinate 16,304,985 of JARJHC010000107.1, read as the reverse complement.
TCATCCAAATGGTTCAATAGAACAAGTTTGGTGGAGGAGTCACTGAGGATCCTAATCAGCACCTAAACACATTTTTGCATCTGTGCAGTACTTTTTGACACAATGGAGTCTCAGAGGATGCAGTAAAACTTCGCTTATTTCCCTTTTCACTAAGTAACAAAGCTCAGTCCTGGTTATACTCATTGCCATCAGGATGTATCAATTGCTGGAAAGATCTAGTTAGGAAGTTTTTAGCCCGTTACTTTCCTCCTATGAAGATAGTGAAATAGAGAAATATGATTTCTTCTTTCCAGTATGTGGATGGAGAGTTATTATATGAAAGCTGGGAGAGGTTTAAGGAGCTGATAAGAAGATGTCCACACCATGGCATAGCATCTTGGAGCATTGTGATGACATTTTATAGTGCCATGCCTCAGATCAAAATGCATATTGATTCCTCAGCTCGAGGATCAATAATGGATAAGGAACCGGATGATGCTCATGACTTCATCGAATTGCTGGCAAACAATGATTTTGGATGGAATGAAAGGGAAAAGGATGAAAACAAGAAGCAGTCTGGAGTTTATGAGTTGGAGTCTTTCAATGCATTATCTGCTCAGATAGCATTGTTGAATAAGAAGATGGACAATATGGCAGTCAATAAGGCCCATCCAAAGAAGACTTCAGTTAATGCTATTAAAAAACAGAAAACTACTCTGGCAGAATATGCTCAGGAAGCAGCAGTTGCTAATGATGAAGATGAGCCAGAGGAGTCAGAAAAAGTAAATTATGTGAATAATAATTATGGAAACTAGCAGAGGCCATACTATCAACAGAGGAATCAACCCTATCAAAATCAGGGTTATTACCAAAGAAATCATCAACCTGGTTACCAATAGTAAGGACAGACTCAGTATCAGATGGGACAAAAGAAGCCTAGTATGGAAGATTTTTTGATTAAATACATAGAGAAGACAGATGCTGTTTCTTACCAACCATACCACTTCAATTAAGAACTTAGAAACTCAGATGGGGTAGCTTATGCAAGTTCTGAACCAAAGACCCTAAGGAGCACTTCCAAGTGACACTGTGCCCAACCCAAAGGTTAAAGATAAATCCCAGGAGGAAGCAAAAGTGCATGCTATTACACTGAGAAGTGGGAAACAACTCGAAAACTCTAAGGAAAAGAAAAGCTATGAACCTCCTGCACAGAATAAGGAAAATGAAGAAATCAGCAAACCTTTTGCAAAAGAATAGGAGGTTGTGATGATTGCCTTACCTTTTCTCCAAAGAGATTATAGAAAAAAGTTGGATAAGCAGCTTGAGAAGTTTTTAGACATGATGAAGCAAATCCATGTCAACATCCCATTCATTGAAGCATTGAAACGGATGCCTGTTTATGCTAAATTCATGAAGGAGCTGTTGTCAAATAGAAGGAATTTAGCTCATTTGGGATGCATTAATGTGAATAAGAGTGTGAGCTAACTTGTCAAGTACTAGATTCCTAGAAAAGAGAAAGATCCTGGCAAGTTCACCATACCTTTGACCATAGGCGAAAGATTCAAGGGGAGAGCTCTCTGTGACTTGGGAGCCAGCATAAACTTGATGCCCTTGGCCATCTATGAAAGGTTGGGAATAGGGCATTTCAGACCTGATAATGTCTTATTGCAACTTGCTGATAGATCTTTCACTCATGCTAAGGGAGTTGTGGAGGATGTGATAGTCATAGTAAACAAATTCATGTTTATAGTGGATTTTGTAGTGCTTGACATGGAGGTAGATGAAGATGTACCTTTGCTACTTGGTTGACCATTTTTGAGAACCGGAAGAGCATTGATAAACGTGGCAAATGGTGAACTCACACTCAGAGTTAATGGAGAGGAAGCAAAATTTAGTCTTTTGGAGTCATTGAAATTTCCATACGATTTTGATGAAGTCAAGAGTATACAATTGGCAGCTGATATAGAGTTGATGGATAAAATTCTCGCATTGAGAAGTTCTGATCCACTGAACAATGTATTGATCAATGATGTGGATATGGACATTCTAGAGGAGAGTGCTTACAGTGGTGAGCTAGAATGCATGACTTCTCATTTTGTCCTCAACATTAGTGATATACAACCATCTGCCGAGCCAACGCTTCCTTCAACTGAAAAACCACCACAGTTGGAACTGAAGGCACTTCCAAGTCATCTCAAGTATGCATTCCTTAGCTATAAGGATTCTAGTTTACCTATTGTGGTTTCCAATGATTTAACAGATGAACAAGAGGAAAGCCTCCTCCAAGTGGTGAGAAAAGACAAGAAATCCATTGCATGGATGATAGCAGATATTAAAGGAATCAACCCCACTTTCTGTACACACAAGATCATCTTGAAGGACAAGCATACACCCAAGATCTAACCTTAGAGAAGATTGAATCCAACCATGAAGGAGGTTGTGAAGAAGGAAGTACTGAAACTCCTTGATCCAGGTATTATTTTTCCAATTTCAGATAGTGAATGGGTTAGTCTAGTGCAGTGTGTGCCAAAGAAGGGAGGGATTACTATGATAAAGAATGAAAAGAATGAGTTGATCCCTACTAGAACTGTTACAGGCTAGCGTATGTGTATAGATTATAGAGTATTGAATGATGCCACTAGAAAGGATCACTTTCCCCTTCCCTCCATAGATAAGATGTTAGATAGGCTGGCAGGACACCCTTATTTTTGCTTTTTGGATGGTTATTCTGGATATAACCAAATTCCCATTGCTCCTGGTGATCAGCATAAAAAATCTTTTACTTGTCCTTTTGGAACCTTTGCTTATAATAGGATGCCATTTGGACTATGTAATGCACCAAGAACGTTTCAAAGGTGTATGATAGCCATCTTTACTGACTTTATAGGTAAGTTTCTAGAGGATGATTATTCCATTATAGGAGACAGTTTAAACTATTGCTTGAATAATCTAGAGAAAGTGCTTAGAAGATGTGAGGAAACTAACCTAGTCCTCAACTGGGAAAAATGTCATTTTATAGTAAGAGAGGTTATTGTTTTAGGCCATAAGGTGTCAGCTAAGGGATTAGAAGTAGACAGCAAAAATGGATGTGATAAGCAATTTACCTCCTCCTGCCAATGTAAAAGGCATTAGAAGTTTCTTAGGACATGCTGGGTTCTATAGGCGTTTTATTAAGGATTTTCCAAAGATAGCTATGCCCCTGTGTGTTTTGTTAGAGAAGGAAAAGAAGTTTGATTTTACTGATGAATGTTTGAATGCTTTTGTGCAGCTTAAAGAAAAGCTTGTCTCTGCACCAGTCATAATTCCACCAGATTGGAATTCTGAATCTGAAATCATGTGTGATGCATCTGACTTTGCTGTAGGTGCAGTGCTGGGACAGAGAAAGGAGAGGCTATTCAGGGTCATTTACTATGCTAGTAAAACATTGGTGGAGGCTCGGAGAAATTACACCACCACCGAGAAAGAATTACTAGTAGTAGTCTTTGCATTGGATAAGTTTAGATCATATATATTAGGGTCTAAAATTATCATCCATACTGATCATGAAGCATTGAGATAGTTCTTTGCTAAGAAGGAGTCTAATCCTTGGTCGATAAGATGGGTGCTCTTGCTGCAGGAGTTTGACATCGAAATCAAAGACAAAAAGGGCACTGAAAATGTAGTAGCTAATCACCTCTCAAGACTGCACATTAAGGATATGGAGGCTCAAGTTGACATCAATGAACAATTTCCGGATGAGCAACTCTTCCTTTGTGAGGTAACATTTTATCCCTGGTATGCTGACTATGCAAACTATTTGTCATGTAAAGTGTTACCTGAAGATTTAAACAGTCATCAGAAGAAAAGGTTCCTTCATGAGGTTAAGAGGTACATATGGGATGAACCTTACCTGTTTAGTAGATGTGCTGATCAAGTGTTAAGACGTTGCATCCCATATGAAGAAACATTGGACATCATCAAGCACTGTCATTCTTCAGAATATGCTGGTCATTTTGCTGGAACAAGAACAACAACCAGAATTCTGGAATGTGGTTTCTATTGGCCATCAATATTCAAAGATGCACATGTTTTGTGGCCAGCTGTGATAGATGCCAGAGAATGGGTAATATTTCCAAGAGGCAAGAAATGACCCAAAATTATATCCTGGAGGTGGAGTTATTTGATGTCTGGGGTATTGATTTCATGGGACCATTTGCTCCATCAAACAAGTATGAGTATATACTTGTAGCAGTTGATTATGTATCCAAGTAGGTAGAGGCTGTTTCTTGTGTTACAAATGATGGAAAGGTAGTGGAGAAATTTCTTCAGAAGAATATCTTCACTAGATTTGGCATACCCAGAGTACTAATTAGTGATGGAGGGTCTCACTTCTGCAATAAGCTGTTGGAGAAGGTTCTGAAGAAGTATGGAGTAATCCATAAGGTTACCACAGCTTATCATCCACAAGAAAATGGTCAAGTGGAAGTTTCAAACAGAGAGTTAAAGAGAATCCTACAAAAGACTGTGAATGAGACCAGAAAAGATTGGAGCCTCAAGTTAGATGATGCTCTGTGGGTTTATAGAACAGCTTTTAAAACTCCTATTGGAATGTCACCATTTAGAATGGTGTATGGCAAGTCATGTCATTTGCCAGTGGAGTTGGAACACAGGTCGTATTGGGCTGTAAAACTTTTGAATATCGACTATGAAAAAGCAGGAAAGTAGGGACTTCTACAACTAGATGAGATGGATGAATGTCGCCTCGAAGCTTATGAAAATCATGAGATGTACAAGCAGAAGGTGAAAAATTACCATGATAAGAAGATTTTCAAGTGAGAGTTCAAACCTGGACAATATGTATTGCTCTACAATACCAAACTTAGCTTATTTCCAGGAAAACTAAAGTCTAAATGGTCTAGACCATTTATAATAAAAAAGTGTTTCCCTATATGGAGCTATTAAATTGTTTGATAACAAGTCTACTGACTCTTTTTTTTTGTGAATGGGCAGAGACTCAAGCATTATTTGGGGGGAGACATCTACAGGACAAGAGATATCCTTTAAATCTCAGATCTTGTAGATAGAATTGAAAATAATGACAAACTTGCCTTGGTCGATGCTAACGACATTAAACAAAGCATACTCCTTACACAATTAGTCTTTTTGGAAAATTATGCTATGATCAATTAATTGTGTAAGTTTTTAACTAACCAAGTTCATGTTTTGCAGAGGAATTGTTGTTTTCAGATGAACTTGAAGAAGAGGGCGAGATGTCATTCCTATTGCCAAAATACTCGCCCAAGCTGTTTACTTATTGGCGAGGTGTAACTTCATTTTGCCTATATGGATATTTTGAAGATGGCGAAAAATGGGGTTTCGCCCTGCATGGTTGCCTGGGTGAAGACGAGAAAGAAGAGTCATGCGAAAAGCTTCGCCTACTTTACTTTTGCGAAGGCGAGGAAGGACGAATCTCGTCTTGTTACATCACCCAGTGTGATAAGAAGAGTGAGGCAAGAGTTCAACACATTGTCATTTTATCTCGCCAAATAGGTATGTTTTCTGGCGCTAAATTTTAATTGTGCCAAAATTCTTCGCCTGGAAACAAGTTTAATTTGGCGAAGTGTGATTTCTTCGCCTAGAAACTCGCCTGTTTTTGAAAATATTTTTGGTGAGGTAGCCTCTTTTCGCCTCATTCATTCGCCTGAAACTCATTTTGAAGGCGAAACAATGGATATGTCGCTACTTTATATCGTTAGTGAGGTCACTTAAGGCGAGTTTAACCTTTCTCGCCCAGTTCTGAATTTCACCACACCTACACTTTAGGCGACATAAAATATTTCGCCACTTGCATAGGTGCACACAATTATTACCGTTGTTTGACACGGGGCGAGGCAATAACTTTATGCCTTCTGCCTAGTCCTTTCATCATTGCACCTATTTTCTGATATCTTATTAAACCTAATTCGATTTTACCGTTGCCATTACTTTGCTCTCTGAATTTTCAATTGTTCGAAAATCCTAAATCGCAAATTTCTCAGTTCATTTCAGCATTTCGATCGACTTTCATCACAGTAAACAAACAAGGTATGTTCATTTTCTTCTTTCTCAGTTTGTTGCAAGCTGTTAGCTATCTTAGGTTTATCTGTGTTGATATGTTAGTAGAGATTGTTAGGGTATCAATAGAGCAATTATTTAACGGTAATATTGTCGAAACTCTTTGGGTTTTACAATGAACATGAACGATTTTAGTTGGGTGTTTCATTTATGTGAATATAATTGATTGCATTGTTGACAGTAGTTGTTAGCTTTTAACCTGTAAAACATGGTTTAAAGCTTTGATTGTTCAATGTGTTTTGTAAATGCTGAACCCATGTTGCGATATACTGTCAGACTGTTTAATGTTGATAATGCTGTTGTTTTACTGAGTTTTAATTCTGTCAATCTGATATCTGGTTATAACTTTTGACATATGTTACAAAATGCTGAAAATGGCCAAAAGAAAGAGCGACAGCACTCCTAGCCCATCTAAGAAGGGCAAAAAAGCAAAGACTTCGGCTAAGCCGAAGATCTATGATGAGAAGAACTATCAAGTCAGAGTGATTCTTCCATATTCACCTAAGTCTCACAAGCAAAAAGGAGTACAGATTGGCTCAAGTAAGAAAAAGAGTGTTGAAACTACTCCCAAGACCCCTTCTACTTCAACTGCTATTAAAGGGAGTGGTGCAGTTGATAAGTTAGCTTTGGTTACAAAACAAGTTGCAGTAGAGTTTGGAGCCATTACTAAAGGGAAGAAGGTGACATCCAGTTCACCTAAGGTTTCCAAAGATAAATCTAAGATCAAGAGCCCTTCTCAAAAGGACAACTTGCAGTTTTGGCAAGAGAAGGGAATTTTATTAGAAGAATTGGAAGATAAAAGATCTGGAAATTATCTTTCGAGTTGGTTTATGAAGAGGTTGGTGCATAGCCCAAGAAGGTGAATGCTACTCTTGTAGAGGAATTTTATGATAAGGCTCTTGAGGAGTTAGACACTCCTTTTGAAATCAGAGGCCAATAAGTGGATATATCAGTTGAGTCTATCTGCAGCTATTATGAACTAATGGAGGCCACTCATCAAGGTGATAGAGGAATGGAAGCTTCAGAGCTAACTGAGGAAGACTAGAGAAGTTTGAGGAGATTTCAGCATCCAACTCAAGGATCTGAAAAGGATGTCTTGGCTAGTGAATTGGACATTCACACAGCCATATGCTTAACATGGTTGAGGGACAATGTGATGCCCAGGAATAAAGGCAGTCGATTCACTGCATATGAAAAGAAGTTCCTCAGAGCTCCAAAGGAGAGTTTGTAGTCTGAGGAAGGAGAAGTCCAAGCAGAGGACTTTGTATTTCCCATCTCTAATCACAGGTCTCCTAGAGAGAGATGGAGTCCAAAGCAGAAAAAAGGATATGTGGTTAGCTGATTCTAAGCCCCACACTGGTGGATTAGAATTGAGACTTTGGGAGAGTAGAGGTGGAAAAGAGACCACTTGCATTGAAGTAATGGAGAAAGTGATAGAACTGAGTGCCTTAAGAGAGGCCAAGAAATCAGGTGCTAAGAAGAACAAGTTTTCTTCACTTTCTCCAGTCATAAAACAAGCTCTAGAGACAACTTCAGCTTGTACCAAGGATAATGAAATGATGACTGAGTTAACAAAGAAGAAATTGGAGGATTTAGTCATTAAAATTATGGATAGAAAGGTTGAAGAAAGAATAGCCACATTCTTCAACAACATCTCTAACCTTCAAGAATTCTTGAAGTTATGGGAATTAAAAAGGGACGAGCAAAGTACAACTCTAGTGGGATTTGCAAAGTTTGCCACAGGGTTAACCATCAGGGAACCTATTGAGCAAGAAAGAGAAAAAGATGATCACCAGCCTCCTCGATTTGAACAAGAAAAGTTAGTGGATAGCCAACTTGAGTTCAATGATCAACCAGAAGCTCTAATTTTACAAGAAGATCACCTATAGAGGAATTTAGGTGATCAATTTGTTCTGGCCATTGAAAAAGCTGCAAGTCAAATCATGGATACAGATGAGAGATTAAATGTGAAGGGCAAAGCAGTGGTGTTAGAAGCTACACATGTTGATGCTGAAGATGCAAATTCCTCGGACTGTGAAGAGATTGAAACTGCAGTGATTGAAGAGCAAAGTAAATTGCTAGCTTTTTATGCTGAAGCTGTAGGTAAACCATCATCAGTTCAAGAAATAGGTGAAGGATCTGGTTACGCTTTACTTGAAGAAAGTGACAGGCAGCCTACAAAACTAATTGTCCAAGAGACCTACATTTATACTTGTCAGGTTCCTCCCTATTTCGGACCTGTCAAGTGCTCTATTCAGACTAAGTTCTCTACCACAGACGTTTATATTCCCAGGCTCCATATCATCCATCCAGCCATTCAAGAGCTGATAAATCAAGCAAGAATGGGATTATTTTCAACTGAGGATGCTAGTCCTATAGACAGAGATAATTCTTCTCCAAATCTGGCAATAATACCTATTCTTCAACCTATGCATATTAGCCAGGTACCTTGGGTTGAAGAAGAAGTTAAGGCTTTTAATGAGGAAGAAGTGGCTGCCTAGTTAGGGCAATTTTTCCAAACTTACAACAGGATGCCTTCCTATAAATTTTTCTAAGGGATGAAGTTCTCATCTACTAGCTCTTCTGATGTTGAAACTGATTATTTCAATGAAGAAATGACTAGTCAGAAGGGTGTACAAGCCAAAGTAAGAAAGGAAGTGTTTAGTGATCTTCCAGTGACTTCAGCAGATTTGGACCAATGCTTATTTTGGATCATAACAAGACTCTTTGTTTTTTGGAGCCAACCTCTGCTCTGTCTGTGCCAGATGGATATTACTCTATCATATTCAGACAAGTCCGAAGGTATAGCAATTTCTTTAGGCAATTGGCTAACCCAACGCGTTATCCACCCAACAGAGCTTTCAAGATTCATCCTTTCAGTGAAGATGAGGCTGAAGGGGTAAAGGCTGATGAGAAGAAAAGGAAGCATAGCAAGGTAGGAGCCCAGAAGAAGAAGAAGGAAGTCAAGCCAAATAGGAGGAGATTGAACTCTAAATCTCCCAAGAAAAAGAGCTCTCCAGATCCTTCTCTAGATGATTTTTAGTTTTTATTATTTTGTTATAGTTGAACCTTATTTCAGTTTTGAAATTTTTTTGTTAGAAAAGAGTAATGTGAATTTTGTTGTCTTATTCTTTAGATTCTTTTTTATTTTCAGTAAAGACTAATGTGAATGACTTTTTTGTCTCTATTTTTTTTAGTTGAAAAGAGTAATGTGATTGTTGGTTTTAACTGATATAGAGAGTTTTAGATTTTAAGTTGGGGGTTCTTTTCCCTTAAGCAAAGTGAGTTATGTCTACAGGAGGAAGCATTGATTGTGTAATCAATTCTCACTTTGGTTTTTGAAGTTTACAGATCATTCTACAAGGATTTTAATGCAACAGTGTGTTGAGGCGAGGTAGAACTCAAATCGCCAGAATGTTCGCCTTGACTAAGGCGAGATCTCTATTTCTCGCCTGGTTGGTAAGTTCTTTCATATGGCACAGGCGAATGATTAGGGCGATATATCTTTTATTTCGCCTAATTCTTGATTTCTCTATTTGGCGATTTTTCTATCTTGTCTAATATTTCGCCTTCAGGATCTGTATTTTGCCATGATAGTATTCCTCTTTGTCACTCTAAGTTGGCGACTCTTATATTTCGCCTGGGTATTTCACCTTAGGTTAGCGATCATTTTCTTTCTCGCTTATTCTTATTTGCCTAACCAAGTTTCTTCTTGACCTTAATTGGGGCGACTTATCCTCTGATAATGGCGACATTCAGGTACTTTGACTAACTCTCTGGTTCATTGTTTTATACATTCCCTTCTCTCCTTCTATTCATTTTTGTTCTCCTAAGCATTGAGGACACTACTTTCTTTTAAGTTGGGGGTGGGGTAGCAATCACGTTGTTGTGCTTTGTGTTTAGTTTTATAGTTTGATTTTATTTGTAGATTTTGTTTTAATATTTTCTTAGGATATTAGGTCTTAGTGCATGATTGAGCTTACATTGCTCATAATTCAAAATGATTTAGTTTTTCATATAATGAGTTTTCAAACAGTAAAACAAGTGTTCGAAACAAGCAGTTTTGATGAGCAATTTTTGACAAATTTCTTTGAACACTGATGAAGATTCTAGTTTTGAATTGTGAATAAGTTGATGAGTTTTGATAAGGAAAGAGTGGAGAAAACCTTAGGTGGAATGTGAGGTTTTAAGCTTTATTTTGTGCCTTTTTCTTTATAAGAGGGGTTATTTTTATTCTCTTCCTTATTAAACACATTGATCTGACAATTTTTCTTCTATAGAAATCAGAACCTTCATAGGTTTGCTTTGAATTTCTCATACATTCCTCAAGTATACAGGGCATTGGTCGGGTAAAGTCTGTCTTTAATCTGCCAAGGAAAATCATCTGATTTGAGAGAGTGAGTGAAACTACTAAATAACTTTTGCCTACTTGATATAACCAGACCTTGATATCTTGTGAGGTAAACCATATTGTTTCCATTCTCATTAAAACCTTTTCTTTGGTCCCTAATCCAGTCCAAACCATAAAGATAGAGATATAATCTCAATCCTACCCTTTGGACTTACCATTAAATTTGGGATTGAAAAGATGGGAAGTGAGGATTGTCTTAAAAAGTGTTTCTCAAGCTGCTAAAAGCAAAATATAAAAAAATGAATGAATGAATGAATGAAAAGAAAAGAAAATAATAGACACAAATAAGTGAAAATAAACAGTGTTCATAAATAAGTAGTATGTGAATAAAGTATCATGGAGTGGGGAAACACTAAAGAGTGAAGAATTAAGGGATTGAGAGGAATTTAGTGGTATGCCCAAACTTTGATTCTTTGAAGAAATTCCTTTCTTTCATAAGCTAACTTGACCCCATTTTCCCTATATATACAAATCAGAGATTCTAAAGCAGAAAAAAAGGCAGTACTAAACCTAGGAACCTCTAAGTGCTGTACAGTGTATGAGTGAAGTTCAATGTTCGTGAGGTTCTTAAAATTTTCTTCATACGTGCTTGTGAAACACTAGAATCACATTTTCTTTGGTACGTAACTCTGATTCTTAAAGTGACTAGTGTATTGAGTGAGTAACCTTTAGGAATCTGAGAGATCAAACACTTATGAGAGACTACAGTGAGGAAGTAGTTTCAAAACTCAAATACTTGGATCTTCTCAGATACTTTGCCACATGAAGAAAATGACTAGTTTTGAATTAGTTGATTGGAAATTTTGAAAGAAGAGCTAGTCACTGTTTGGAGATTTTTCAAAACATATTAGATGGATTGCTTTGAATTATGATATAAGTTTGCACTGATTGCTGTTTTAATTTATTTTTAGTCAGTTTGCTTGAGGACAAGTAAAAGGCTAAGTTGGGGGTAATTGATAAGTCTAGAATTTACCTATGTTTTAGCATACTTTATTAGCTTGAATATAATGAAATTGAGTTTAAATGATGAGATATTGAATACATTTCTACTAATTCTAGGCTATTATTGTTGAGACAGGGACTTGGATGAAAAGTTGTGGAAAAAAGGTTAAAACATGCAAATTCAGAAGAAAGAAGGACCAAATTGGAATTTCATCCAAAGTCAGCAAACTGGCGAAATGATGTTGCTAAGAAAAGAATTCGCCCGAGGACCTCGTCATGATTTGGAGTGCATGACGATGCAGCAGGCGATATAAAGAAGATTTCGCCTCGAAGAGTAAAGCATGAAAGGCGAATCAGAAAATCCTCGCCTTTATATATCGCCATATTGGTAGAAATTAAGGCGATGAAGATTGAACTTCGCCTATCTTGAGGCGATAGCTGCGGCGATAAAGAAGAAATGTCACCAAATCTAAGAATTATAACAGGCGACATTTGATAAGACATCGCCTAGAAGATCTGGACTGGAAGAGTGTTTTGGCGAATATTATCAACCCGCCGGAGCATCAGGCGACGTACTGGGGCAACATTGAGGATATTTCGCCTAGAAAGATTGACAGCTTGGCGATCAATACAAGCGAGATGTGAAGAAGTCGTTTGATTCAGGCGAAGGAACAGGCGACATAAATGGAGAAAAATGTTACTTTGCCAATTTGTGTTTCTTTGTTGATTTTATTTCAAAATTGCCACTGAGCCAAACTCTATAAATAGGTGCTCATATGGAGTAACTAGTGTGTGAAGTTTTTTTTTAAGAGAAACAGTTTTAGACGATTGATTTGCACTCTTGACATTTTGTTATACTTTAAGAGAAATTCTAAATTCTTCTATACGCTTTATTCAACATCTTCAGAGAAGTTTCTTGAAGAAGTTTTGTACTCTATTTCTGTTGATCATCGAGATTTAGCTTGAAGATTATGAAGCAACAACTATGACAGAGTCTAGATTCAATCTTCCTTGGTAAGATTTAGATCTTGAGCATGTCGATGATGATTTCTGTACTTGATTGGATATGCTGAAATAGATGTGCTAGCTAAAAGCTCTGTCGATTTGTTGGATCTTGATGTTGATTTTCCTTTCAATTGCAATGTTTCTTGTTCAATTATAGCCATATCTACTGGATTTCATGAGCTAATTGAATTACAAGAACGATAGTTACGTAATATTGTTAATCTGAGATTTGATTTAGACCTGAGATGGCGATTAGGTTTCAGATCTGAGAACAGAGGATCGTAGTGCTAGAGATAGACTACAGATCTATTTTTCTACAGATTGTGCTTATCAATTGTATAGGTTGTAGTATAAAGATATATGCAACTATATAATTGAGATTTGTTAAATTGAATTGAGAGATCTTTTAACAGATCACTGATGATGATCTAGAAGGTAAATCTGTGATTTGAGATGAAACTTGCATGAGAAGTTAATTGATAACAGATCTAGCAGATCAGTTTATTGATTGTTAAGATCAATTGCAGAATAGAGTGCTGACTTGAGTTTTCATTGAATGAATGTCATTAGTAACTTTTACTTCAAATCAATTCCATGATTCTTATGTTTCATTTTGTATAAAGATTCTTTTAGCAATTCAGTTTAAATCTAAGTCTCAATCATGCTTCTTAGCTTATAATCCCTGTGGAGACGATATCTAAAATACTACATTAGACATTGATAGATAGGAATTTTGATTGATTACCGTGAATTCTAAATATCAGTTGAGTTTTCATATACTCAGCACAACATAAATTTCTTCAGTCAATTTTCCACCCATCAACACTATACCTTTTCTTACCATAAAATGGCATTTTTCCCAATTGAGGACTAAGTTAGTCTCCTCACATCTAGCAAGCACTGTTTCAAGATTATTCAAGCAATCGTCAAAACTGTCTCCAAAAATGGAAAAATCATCCATGAAGACCTCTAAAAACTTGCCTATGAAATCAGTAAAAATAGCTAACATACACCTCTGAAATGTTCTTGGTGCATTACACAGTCCAAATGGCATCCTATTATAAGCAAATGTTCCAAAAGGACAGGTAAAAGGTGTTTTGTGTTAGTCACCTGGTGCTATGGGAATTTGGTTATATCCAGAATAACCATCCAAAAAGAAAAAGTATGGGTGTCCTGCTAGTCTACCTAACATTTCGTCTATGAAGGGAAGGGGAAAGTGGTTCTTCCTAGTGGCATCATTTAAAGCCATATAGTCTATACACATTCGCCACCCTGTGACAGTTCTAGTAGGGATCAATTCATTCTTTTCATTCTTAATCACAGTAATCCCTCCCTTCTTTGGCACACACTACACTGGACTAACCCATTTTTTATCCGAGATTGGAAGGATAATACCTGCATCATGGAGTTTTAGTACTTCCTTTTTCACAACCTCCTTCATATTTGGATTGAATCTTCTCTGAGGTTGTATCTTAGGTGTATATTTGTCCTCCAAGATGATCTTGTGCGTACAGAAAGTGGGGTTGATTCCTTTGATATCTGCTATTGTCCATGCAATGGCTTTCTCGTGTTTCCTCACCACTTAGAGCAAAGTTTCTTCTTGTTCATCTTTTAAATCATTTGAAACCACAATAGGTATGCTAGAGTCCTTAGGGTTAAGGAATGCATACCTAAGATGACTTGGAAGAGCCTTCAGTTCCAACTGTGGTGGTTTTTCAGTTGAGGGAAACAATGGCTCAGCTGATGGTTGAATATTACTAACGTTAAGGACAAGATGAGAAGTCATGCATTCCAGCTCTCCACTATAAGCACTCTCTTCTAGAACTTCCATATCCACTTCATTGATTAACACATTGTTCAGTGGATCAGAACTCCTTAGAGTGAGAATTTTTTCCATCGGTTCCTCATCAGCTGGCAGTTGTACACTTTTGACTTCATTAAAATCGTATGGGAATTTTAATGACTCCAAAAGACTAAATTTTGTTTCCTCTCCATTAACTCTGAGTGTGAGTTCACCATTAGCCACGTCTATCATTGCTCGCCCAGTTCTCAAGAATGGTCGCCTAAGTACTAGAGGTACATCTTCAACTACCTCCATATCAAGCACTAAAAAGTCTACAGTAAACATGAATTTGTTTACTTTGACTATCACATCTTCAACCACCCCCTTTGCGTGAGTGAAAGATATGTCAGCAAGCTGTAATAAGACATTTTTAGGTCTGAAATACCTTATTCCCAACTTTTCATAGATGGCCAGAGGCATCAAATTTATACTAGCTCCCAAATCACAAAGAGCTCTTCCTTTGAATATGTCGCCTATGGTCAAAGGTATGGTGAACTTGCCATGATCCTTCTTTTTCCTGGGAATTTGATATTTGATAAGCTGACTCATACTCTCATTCACATTAATGCACCCCACATCAGCTAAATTCCTTCTATTTGACAACAGCTCCTTCATGAATTTAGCATAGAAAGGCATCTGTTTCAATGCTTCAATGAATGGGATGTTGACATGGATTTGCTTCATCATGTCTAAAAACTTCTCAAGCTGCTTATCTAGCTTCTTTCTATTCTCTCTTTGAGGAAAAGTTAAGGCAATCTTCACAGCCTCCTGTTCTTTTACAACAGAATTGCTGATTTCTTCATTTTCCTTATTCTATACAGGAGGTTCATAACTTTTCTTTTCCTTAGAGTTCTGCAGTTGTTTCCCACTTCTCAGTGTAATAGCAAGTACTTGTACCTCCTCCTTGGATTTATCTTTAACCCTTGGGTTGGGCACAGCATCACTTGGAAGTGCTCCTTGGGGTCTTTGATTCACAACTTGCATAAGTTGCCCCATCTGAGTTTTCAAATTTTTTATTGAAGTGGTATGGTTAGTAAGAACAGTATCAGTCTTCTCCATGTATTTAATCAGAAGATCCTCCATACTAGGCTTCTTCTATTCCATCGGCTGATACTGAGTTTGTCCTTGTTGCTGGTAACCAGGTTGAGGATTTCTTTGGTAATAACCCTGATTTTGATAGGGTTGGTTCCTCTATTGATAGTATGCCTCTGCTGGTTCCCATAATTGTTATTCACATAATTTACTTGTTCTGACTCCTCTAGCTCATCTTCATCATCAGCAAATGCTGCTTCTTGAGCATAATCTGCCAGAGTAGTCTTCTGTTTTTCAACAGAATTAACTGAAGTCTTCTTTGGATGGCCTTTATTGACTGCCATGTTGTCCATTTTTTTATTCAACAATGTTATCTGAGCAAATAATGCATTGAAAGACTCCAACTCATAAACTCCAGAGTGCTTCTTGTTTGCAGCCTTTTCCCTTTCATTCTATCCAAAATCATTATTTGCCAGCAATTCAATGAAGTCATGAGCGTCATCTGGCTCCTTATCCATTATTGATCCTCCAGCTGAGGAATCAATGTGCATTTTGATCTGAGGAGGCATGGCACTATAAAATGTCATCACAATGCTCCAAGATGCTATGCCATGGTGAGGACATCTTCTGATCAGCTCCTTAAACCTTTCCCAGCTTTCATATAATGACTCTCCATCCACATATTGAAAAGAAGAAATCATATTTCTAAGTTTCACCATCTTCATGGGAGGAAAGTAGCGGGCTAAAAACATCCTAACTAGATCTTCCCAGCTATTGATACATCCTGACGACAATGAGTATAACCAGGAGTGAGCTTTGTTACTTAGCGAAAAGGGAAATAAACGAAGTTGAACTGCATCCTCTGAGACTCCATTGTGTCAAAATGTACTTCACAGATGCAGAAATGTGTTCAGATGCTGATTAGGATCCTCAGTAGCTCCTCCTCCGAATTTATTTTGTTGGACCATCTGGATGAGTCCAGATCTCAACTCAAAATTTTCAGTTGTTATTGCTGGTAAGTTGATGGCCTATGGCATGCCATCAACTGGTGGATTTGAATATTGACGAAGAGTACATCATTATCATTATTTCTGTTGTAGCATTCTCCAGACATTATCACTCTTGACTCAGTTCTCGCTGCAGATCTTGTTCGTGATCTATATTGTCTAACAATTCTTTCTGGTTCAGGATCAAACTACAAGTCTTGAGTACCTTTAGATCTTGTCTGCATATACTACACACTTGAACAAACAATCGTAAAACTGAAAAAGAATTTAATAAATCATGTTAGCGCAGTTCAGAATGAATCTTAATCTTCAAAGAACAATCCCCGGCAACGGCGCTAAGAAATTGATGGGAGAAATTTGATGAGTATGAAAACTCGACTGATACTAGATTTCACAGCAATCAATCAGAATTCCTATCAATGTGTAATGTAGTATTTTAGATATCGTCTCCACAGGGATTGTAAGCTAAGAAGCGTGATTGAGACTAAGATTTAAACTGAATTGCTAAAAGAATCCTATATACAGATTGAATCATAAGAATCTTAGAATTGATGTGAAATAAAAGGTACTAGTGACATTCATTCAATTAAAACTCAAGTCAGCACTCTATTCTGCAATTGATCTTAACATGAATACGTTGAGTTGCTAAATCTGTTATCAATTAACTTCTCATGCAAGTTTCACCTTAAATCACAAATTTACCTTCTAGATCATCATCAGTGATCTGTTAAAAGATCTCTCAATTCAATTTAACAGATCTGAATTATATAGTTGCATATATCTCTATACTACAATCTATACAATTGATAAGCACAATTTGTAGAAAAACATAACTATACTCTATCTCTAGCACTACGATCCTCTGTTCTTAGATCTGAAACCTAATCAACATCTCTAGTCTAAATCAAATCTCAGATTAAAAATATTACGTAACTCTCGTCCTTATAATTCAATCAGCTCATGAAAATCAAGTAGATCTGGCTATAATTGAACAAGAAACATTGCAGTTGAAGTGATAATCAACATCAAAACTCAACAAGTCAACAGAGCTCTTAAGCTAACATGTATAGTTCAGCATAAGCAATTACAGTACAAATTCTTCATCAACATTTGTAAGATCTGAATCTTACCGAGGAAGACTGAAGCCAGACTCTGTCACAGTTGTTGCTTCAAAATCTTCAAGCTAATCTCTATGACCAACAGAAACAGAGTGCAAAACTTCTTCAAGAAACTTCTCTAAAGATGTTGAATAAAGCGTATAGAAGAATATAGAATTTCTCTCAAAGTATATCAGAATGTCAAAAGTGAAATCAATCGTTTGTCAAAAATTATCTCTTTTTTTTTTTTACCCAAAACACTACTCTTTCCTTATCTGAGCTCCTATTTATAGAGTTTGGCTCAGTGGCAATTTTGAAATAAAATCAACAAAGAAACACAAATTGGCGAAGTAACATTTTTCTTCATTTTATGTCGGCAGTTCCTTCGCCTGAACCAAACGACTTCTTCAAATCTCGCTTGTCCTGATCACCAAGCTGAATGTTCTCTATATTGCCACAGTCTGTCGCCTGATGCTTAGGCGAGTTGATCTTTTCCTCGCTAAAATACTTTTCCAATTAAAAACATTCTAGGCGACGTCCCATTCAATGTCGCCTGTTATCATCCTTTGCCTTGGCAACATATCTCCTTCATTGCCTTAAGAACCGCCTTCCGGTACTCAAGGTCCAAACTTCATCGCCTAAGTTCTGCTAAGATGGCGACATATGAAGGTAAAAAGTTCTTAATTCGCCTTGCATGCTTTAACCTTCAAGGCAAGATCCTCTTTATATGGCCAGCTTCATCGCCTGCTTCTCCAAATTGTGGCGATGTCTTCAGGCGAATTCGTTTCTCAGCAAAATCATTTCGCCAGTTTGCTGACTTTGGATGAAATTCTGATTTGGTCCTTCTTCCTTCTGATTTTGCATGTTTTAGCTCATTTTCCACAATTTTTCATCCAAGTCCCTATCTCAACAATAATAGTCTAGAATTAATAAAAATGTATTCAATATCTCACCTTTTAAACTCAATTTTTATTATATTAAAGCTCATAAAGTATGCTAAAATATAGGTAAATTCTAGACTTATCAGATATCCTACTCGTGATCGTCGTCCACCTACTAGGTATGCTTTTCCAACCCAATTTTTCTCCTCAGACTACTTGTCTTTCTTAACCTTCATTCATTCTTTTGTTGAGCCTACTTCATACAAGGAAGCCTTTTTAGATGCAAACTGGCGTAAGGCTATGGATGAAGAGCTTGCTGCATTGCATAAGACTAAAACTTGGGAAATGATACCTCTTCTAGAAGGAAAATGAGCTATTGGTTGTAAGTGGGTCTATAAAATCAAGACTTACTCTGATGGAACATTAGAAAGATATAAAGCTCGTTTAGTGGCTAAAGGATATTCTCAAGAACCTAGTGTGGATTTTAATGAAACTTTTGCTCTAATTGCTTAAATGAAAACCGTGCGTACTATGATAGCAGCTGCAGGTATTCAAACATGGATTTGCATCAAATGGATGTTAAAAATACATTTTTGAATGGTGATCTTGAAGAAGAGGTTTATATGCAACCACCACCCGGTCTTGTTCATCCACCCGGTGAAGTTTGTAAGTTGAATCGAGCTTTATATGACCTCAAAGAAGCTCCTCAAGCATGGTTTGAAAAATTTAGCAACACAATTATTCAACTTGGCTACACTTGTTCTAATTATGATTCAACTATGTTTTGTCGTCACACTTCTGTCGGGTTTATTGTTCTGCTTCTCTATGTTGATAATATGATTATAACTGGTGATGACAATGCAGGCATTCAAGATTTGAAATCTCAATTGCAGTTTATGTTTGAAATGAAGGATTTAGGTCCTCTTCGATAATTTCTGGGCATTGAGGTTTTTACTTCTCTATCGGGGTACTTGTTATCTCAATCAAAATATGCTTCAGAAGTAGTTGATCGTTGTCGCATGACTGATGAACGTGTAGTTGATACACCTCTTGAGCTTAATATAAAGCTAATCATTTGGATGGTACTTCTTTTCCAGATCCTACTTTGTACCGTGAGATGGTTGGTGCATTGGTCTAGTTAATTATTACTCGGCCTGACATTACTTATGTAGCTTATCTTGTTAGTCAGTTTTTTTCTGCTCCACGAACACCTCATTGGGCTGTTGTCATTCATATCCTCTATTATATTTGTGGAACTTTATTTCGAAGCTTGCTGTTTTCTTTTGATTCAAAGCTAGTCTTGCAAGCTTATTTAGATGCAAATTGGGCTGGGGATGTTGTTGATCGCAAGTCTATTACAGGTTATTACATTTTCTTGGGTAATAGTCTTATTTTTTGGCGAAGAAAAAAGCAAAGCATTATCTCTCGCTCTTCAGTAGAAGCTGAGTATCGTGTTATGGCTACAACTGCAGTAGAAATTGTATGGTTTCGATGGCTTTTGGTTGAACTTGGTGTTCCTCAAAGTAATCCCACCCTATGTATTGTGACAACCAAAGTGTCATTCATATTGCTAGAAATCCGGACTTCCATGAACGAACCAAGCACATTGAGATAGATTGTCATTATACATCATCATTTTCTCCATGGAGGAGTCTTATGCTTCCGTATATTCCTTCTGCTTCTCAGCTTGCGGACTTCTTTATGAAATCTAATACTATTCGGAGATTTCAATCGCTTTTGAGCAAACTCTCGTTGGTTTCCCCATCTAAAGTTTGAAGGGGGGTGTTAGAAGATTTTACTTATTTATGTTTTGGTCTAAGGGTATTATTGTCTTTTTACCTTTAGTTTGCCCTAGATATACATTCTCTTTTATTTCTCTTGTTTTTTTTTGTAGTCTCTATGTGAGAAACTCACTAGTATTCTTTGAATATGAAATATATTTTTCCCTTATGAATTGACATGGTATAAGAGCCATTCCTGACGATCCAATGCGCACCAATGGCCTCACGACCCATAATGAAGAATTGAAGATCATTATGGAGATGGATAGCCCGATATACACATACACAGCGCAGCGGGCCAAGATGAAGATAAAAGTTTCAAGAATAGACAAGACCTGGATATGGAGATATGAATACCGGCACATTGCAAATGGGTCATATGGGTTGTAGGTGGGCCATATGAATACGAATAAGGGTAATATGAATACATATAAGGGCAAGTTTCTACTGGGCCATATGGGTTGCAACTAAGCCATATGAATGCTAATACGATCAAGTTTCAATTGGGCCAGGTCAGTTGAACTTGAGGGAGAGTGTTGGAAATATAAAGAATAAGAATACCACATTGAAAAGAGATGAAGAAGTTGAAGGGTATATAAGTGTGTGTGCAGATCAGTTGAACTTGAGGGTGAGTGTGGAAAATATAAAGAATAAGAATACCACATTGGAAAGAGATGAAGAAGTTGAAGGGTATATTAGTGTGTGTGGGGATCCTACCAAATAGCCTTAGGGCTTTTTGGTGAAAGGAGACCCATCACACTAAAACCCAACAATATGGACAAGTCCAGCAACTCCGAAGCTGAACTTGGACCGACATCATTCGAGGCCTACCATCAAAATTTAACAAAATCATTAACACATGTCTCCAATGTGTCAAATTTTCAGAATAGGAAAACTTTGATGTTTTGCTATATATATATATATATTAAAGATTGAACTTAAATAATAGAAAAATGCTTTATATATATATAGACAAATATGCACAGATTTTGTATAAATATATATTTTTTACATTCTTACCCTTAAAAGAGAGAATGAAATAGAGAGGAAATGAGTTTAGAGTATCATTAAGTTTTAGGATTATTATTTCCCTCGTCTCACTTTCTCAACGTAATTAATGAAAATCTCTAAAATATTTTTTATATTTTAAATTTAATTAATAATTATTATATTATAATTTTTGAATAATTGGCTTTTATTATTATAATAATTATTATCGTAATATATTATTATTTTTATATTATTTAATTTCTATTTTATTATTTTAATGCTAATAATAAATTATTTTCTTTATATTATTTTGATTTATATGTAGAATGTCAAATTTGAAAAAAAAATGTTGAAAAATAAATATAAAGAAATCTATAAATTTATTATTCTATTTATAACAACCTATCTATATCATAGATCCAAATCCTAATTGAAAAAAGAAAATCAAATTATAATAGGAGTAAAGAATAAAATTAAATTAAAGTTTAAGTTAAAATAAAATCAAATGTAAACAAATGGAATAAAATATAAAAATTATAAAAGTTAAATTATAAATAATAAAAATAATATGATAAATAAAATAAAAAGAAATAAAAGATAAACATGTTAAAATAATAAACAAATTTAAGTATTGAAATTTTTAATTATATAAAAAGTATTTTTGAACTAAAATGTGATCTCAAGAAATTAGTGTGTGGGAATGCCCTCAAATTTCTATTTTGGACTCAAAATCCGTGTGAGAATATTCAATTCTTCATCCCTCATCATCATCAGATAAATACTCTTTTACCTCTTCTCTCCTCATTACATTTTATTTTTTTAATATCAATTTTAAATTCAATCAACATTTTTATATAATATTATTTTTTTGATGTTTTTAATTTCTTTCATTGATATATTTAAAATATAAGTAGAAATTATCATTATAGTAAATTTAGTTTCATATAAATTTGTATATCAAATTCCAATTAGAAAACCCTCATAAATTTGGTTAATTAAAATTTTTAATTTTATAATATTGTTTGATTTAAAAATACATAACTGTGTAAATTTAAATTGAATAAAAAATAAATTTCTATTTAATTTGAAGTTTTGAACTTATTTTATATATATATATATATATATATATATATATATATATAATAGTAGTATTAGGGGCAGGCGTGGTTTATTTGGTTCGGTTTTCAGCTGAACTGAACCAACTAGAAAATTTATTTATTTTGAAATTATAAATTTGAGTAGATTTGAAAAATGCCATTTATTCTGCTTTGGTAAAAAAAAATAAATGAAAATAAAAATTGATGTGATTTAAACAAATATAAGAGTTTAGATGAAAATCGAACCGAAAAATCGTGACTTGAACTAAATTGAAAAAATTTAATCTTCTATTTTTAAAATCAAACTAGAAGTTAAAAGTCAAACATAAATCAAACTGAAATGACCAAAACATACCGGCTCGATTCAGTTTCACTTGATTTCAATTTGTTTTTGGCATGCTTTTCGTAAATTTCAAGAACCATAAAATTAGCGTGTTGTAATTACTTTCACCTTTTATTTTCAAAAATTAACACAATAAAATTTATAATAGTGTTATTTTAGAAAAGACACATGACTAAATTTCATGAAGACAAAATAGCTCGTTTATTTATCAGTTATAAGTGGTTAATCAATTCTACCCTAACTATATGTGGACTAGTATGCGTGAGAATGAGCTTCCTACTTTTATCTTCAAGATCAGTTTTCTAACTCTGTCTTTATTCACCTAAAGAGTGTACTTGATCTTTGTGAGTCCGATGATGAGATGCAAGATGAGGAAGTGAGTTAGGGAGCTCAATTAGTAGTAGGAATAAAGGGATAAATGACATATGTCCCCTGTAGTGGGCTGTTTGTCCCGTTTAATCTATCTACTTCGTTTGCTACCATTTAACTCCTTGAGTTTGGCTTTTTTCTACTATTCCGTTTCTTTTGACAAAAAATATGTCGTATGTGTGTGACGTGAACAAAATTTTATTTTACCTCTTATACTTGACCTTTTTGTCACTTAACCCCTTATACTTCAATTTTTTTTCACTTAATCATATGTACTTGACTTTTTTTTTTTCACCAGAGCCTTTTTATTATTTTTTTTCAGACTATGAAATAAACCAATGAAATTCAAATTAAAAAGTCAGTTATAACCTTCATTAATTTTTGAAAAAAAAATAAAAACAAACTTATAATTTTAATAAAATTGTATATTGGTATTAATTATAAATCTATTAACATGTACATTTATATCAATTAGTATGTTTATGGAAAATATACAATCTATTTTGATTTTAATTAAAAAATCACAAAATAAAGAAGAGTTAATTATATATATATATATATATATATAAATTACCAAATTATGTAATAAAATTAATAATATACCATTTTATATATTTAATTTTAAAATAACTATATAATTATTAAAGTTTAATCCTATTTATTAATGTTATAAAGTTCTAAAATTTTATACTAAACTTATCATATAACTGTAATATAAAAATAATTTATACATTAAAAAAATTATATAAAAAATTAATAGTATGAGAAATTTTATTTTTTTAGTTATTTATTAGTGTGCAATTATAAAAGTAAGGGGTTAAGTGATAAAAAGGTCAAATATAAATGGGTAAGATGAAATTTTATTATAATATTAAACACATGTGGCATGCCACGACAAAGACATGTTGCATACTTTTTGTCAAAAGGGGCAAAATGATAAGAAAAGCCAAGTTCGGGGGTAAATGGTAGCAGATAAAATAGAGAGGGTCTAAACGGGATAAACAGCCAAACATTGCCCTAGGAACAAATGCTACACGACTTATTTGGATTTGTTATGAATCAAGAATTCACAATATACTGTGAAGACTGTAGTCAAGATGCAGATGCAGATGAAGATGAATAACAATGACACATGTTCTTTTGATTGTGTTATATATATATATATATATATATATATATATATATATATATATTGATATCAATAATAAATGCACAACACAAATCCTTTTCTTTCTATATCTTTTCTTCTTTACATTATCTTTTATCTGCACAACTAAATTGATAATAACAAATTTGGAAGTAGTTTAGTTGATTGTTTAAGATCCAATCAAGATTATCATGTTACTTTCTTATTTCAATTTATTTTTCAGTTAATATTAAACTGTTTTTCTTCTCTTCTACCCTAATCCTATTTTTATTTTTATAACACGTTATCGGTACGAGTATGCTCTCTGGTTGCCACTTAGATGGATCTTCCAGATCAGAAAGTGTTTGGTAATTGTGATTCTGGTTACGAAAAATAGTGAGATCTGAAAATTGGGAATTTACAATTGTTCACCTGAAGTTGAATGATTGAATTCTGGAAATCTAGAAATTTAAAGAAAGTGTTCTTGTTTTGCAGAAAATGAATCGATACAAATTTGAGCCATTGTTGGTTTCTAGAGCAAATTATATGAGATGGTTGAGTGATTGTGGGATAAGGTTGAAATCCAAGAATCTATATAGAACTCTAGATAAGAAAAATGAAACAACTGAACAGTAGAAAAATAAAGCTTTGATTATAATCCGAACCCATCTGAATGATGATTTATAAAATCAGTATATGACTGTCACTGATCCTGTAGATCTATGGCAAGCATTGATTTCTAGATACAATCGCCAAAATGAGATCATCATGCCTGAAGCACGAGATGAATGGCATAATTTGAGATTCCAAGATTTCAAAAGCGTGAGTGAATACAACTCAGCCATATATTTGATTGTGAACAAACTGAAAATGTGTGGGGAAACAAAAACTGACCATGAAATGTTAAATAAGACATTTACCACTTTCCATCCTTCCTAAACAATTTTACAACAACAGTATAGGGAAATGAAATTCCAAAAATATGATGATTTGATTAGACATTTGGATATTGCTGAGAAACAAAACCAGTTATTGTTGAAAAATAGCAAAAGATGCCCTATTGGCACCCAAGTATTCCCAGAAGTGAATGCCCACTATAATGAAAATCCAGGTCGTGGTCTTGGTCGTGGTCGTGGTCGAGGTCGTGGCCGTAATTCTAAGCATGGGAATGATTATGGAAATAGACATGGTAATGGCCGAGGTTCTGGAAATGGTCAAGGACGTGGTCGTAATAGGGATTATGGACATCCATATCATAATCCAAATGCTCCCCAGAAGTGGAATAATAATAATGCTAGTTCCAGCAAAGGGAAAGAAGTTTTGGAACTGCCAAAGTTTAATCGTGGTCCATGTTATAGATGTGATTCCTCTACTTGTTATTCGAGGACTTGTCGCGCCCCTAAACATGGAGTTGAAGCTCATCAGAAATTAAGACGCGAACTAGAAAAGGAAAAGAATAGTGAAGCAAATATGGCTGATGCTTTTGGCGATGGTGATACTGGTCCTGTCGACATATCAAATCTGGAAACTACTGATTTCTTTGAAGATCCCGATGGGAGGATAGATCACATGATTGGTGATGGAACTGTTAATTACTAGTGAATGTATTTCCTTGCTTTGGAATGTAATTTTGGTTTTGATTGTAAATATTTGAAAATAGTTATGAATATTACATTTCCATTAAATTAGTGTTATGTTTTATTTTATTAAAGGTTATGGGTTCGAATCAAGAATTAGTTATACCTGGAGATATATGTTTAGCCGATAGAGCTACAACCCATACGATTTTGAGAGATACAAAATATTTTCTGGAATAGATTCCAATTCAAGTTAAAGTAAATACCATATAAGGTCTAGTAGATATGATCGAAGGCTCCGGAAGAGCTTCAATTGTGTTACCAAATAGCACTGAATTGGAAAATAAAAATGCGTTATACTCTCACAAATCCAGAAGAAAATTTTCTTAGTTTCAAAGATATAAGAATGAATGGATATCATATTGAAACAGTTGATGAAAAGGGTGTTGAATATTTGTGTATTATTTCAAACAAATCAGGCTAGAAGCTTGTGATTGAAAAGCTGTCTATTTCATCATCTAGATTATATTATACAACCATAAGGCATATTGAAACCCATGTTATCGAGAACCAGAAGTTCTCTGATCCTATAATATTCCAACTTTGGCATGATCGATTTGGGCATCCGGGATCTACAATGATGCGAAGAATAATAGCGAATTCAGAAGGGCATCCACTTAGAAATTATAAAATCCTACTGAATGATCGGGACTTGTGTATCCCATGTTCCCAAGAGAAATTGATAACGAAACCATCATTTACGAAAGTAGGTTTTGAATCTCCATCATTTTTACAGAGAACTCAAGGAGATATATGTGGACCCATTCATCCACCTAGTGGACTATTTCGCTACTTTATGGTTTTGATAGACGCATCCGCAAGATGGTCCCATGTATGCTTGTTATCCACTCGTAATGTTGCTTTTGTTAAACTGTTAGCACAGATTACTCGATTACGAGCTCATTTTCCAGATTACCCTACTAAGAGTATAAGACTTGATAATGTTGGGGAATTTACATCGAAAGCATTTGATGAATACTGTCAAGTATCTGGGATAGATGTTGAACATCCAGTGCCGCATGCTCATACCCAAAATGGATTAGCTAAATCATTAATTAAACGCCTTCAGATAATTGCGTGAACTATATTAATGTGCTCGAAATTACAAATAACTATTTGGGGACATGCTATATTGCATGCTGCTGCATTGATTCGTATTCGCCCAACATCTTATATCCAATATTTCCCATTACAGTTAGTATTTGGGCATCCTCCTAATGTCTCATATTTTAGAACATTTGGGTGTGCAGTGTATGTACCCATTACTCTGACTCAGAGAACAAAAATGGGACCCCAAAGACGTTTAGGAATATATGTGGGTTTTGATTCTCCATCAATTATCAGATATTTGGAACCATTGACAGGAGATTTGTTTACAACTAGATTCGCTAACTTTTAATTTGATGAAAGTAATTTCCCGTCACTTGGAAAAGAAAAGATTTCTCTCAAAGAGAAACTTTAATTAGCATGGAAAGTTTCCACATTAGCGCATATGGATCCACGTACTCCACAATGTGAACTAGAAGTTCAAAGGATCCTACATTTACAAATGATAGCTAATCGAATGCCCGATGCATTTAATGATACTTAAAAAATAACCAAGTCTTATATAGAAACTGCTAATGTACTAGCAAGGGTAAATGTTCCAGAAGGATAATCTCAAAAGACAATAGCA
Organism: Cardiospermum halicacabum; assembly: GCA_031304145.1. Taxonomy (NCBI): domain Eukaryota; kingdom Viridiplantae; phylum Streptophyta; class Magnoliopsida; order Sapindales; family Sapindaceae; genus Cardiospermum; species Cardiospermum halicacabum. Next base: position 16,277,677 of record JARJHC010000107.1, on the reverse strand, counting down.
AATGAAACTCCAATTCCACGCCAGAAGCGTGGTAGACCCCTTGGTTCAAAAGATACAGTTCCAAGGAAAAGAAAGAAAAATGATCTGGATCCTAAAAACACACCAATGAAATCCCAGAAGTTGTTGAGATATCTTAAAAGAATCTCCCTGAAAAAGAAAATGATCAAGGAATACCAGAATCGAAAAATGAAGAAATTTTTGTAAATTTCAATCAGGAATTATGGAATAGAAATGAAATAAAAATTTATGATCTATTTTCCTATACCGAGGCAGTAGATATTTTATATGATGATCATGAGCCACATAGTATGGAAGAATGCAGGAATAGACATGATTGGAAAAATGGGAATAAGCAATCCAGGCAGAGTTGAACTCTTTGAATAAACGAAAAGTTTTTGGACCCATAATGAAAACACTAGAAGATGTTCAACTAGTTGGTTACAAAGGGTATTTGTTCGGAAACGAAATGAAAGAAATGAAATTGTGAGACACAAAGCACGTTTGGTTGCTCAAGGTTTCTCCCAAAGACCTGGAATTGATTATGATGAAACTTATTCCCCAGTAAGGGATACTATTAAGTTCCGATTTCTGATCAATCTAGTCATTTCTGAGAAACTGGAAATGTGTCTTATGGATGTAGTCACTGCATATCTATATGGATCACTTGATTCTGATATTTATATGAAACTCCTAGAAAGATTGAAACTACCTGACTCATATTGATTGGGATCTCAAAACTTATATTCCATAAAGTTACAAAAATCCATGTATGGATTAAATTAATTTAGGAGAATGTGGTATAAACGCCTTAGTGAATATTTAATAAAAGAAGGATACCAGAATAACACTAAATGTCCATATATCTTCATTAAAAGATCAGGGTCTTGTTTTGCCATTATAGCAGTTTATGTGGATGATATGAATATCATTGGGACTCCTGAAGAGATCAAACAAACTGCTGAATATTTGAAAAAGGAGTTTGAGATGAAAGATTTGGGAAAAACGAAATATTGTCTATGTCTGGAAATTGAACATAAATCAAATGTGATATTGATTTATCAGTCAGCATACATTGAAAAGCTTATGAAAAGATTTAATATGGATAATGCCCATCCATTAAGTACTCCTATGGTTGTAAGAACATTTGATCCCAAAAAGGATCCATTCTGACCGAAGGATGATGACGATTAATTACTTAGTCCTGAAGTACCATACCTGAATGCAATAGATGCACCTGTTATATTTGGCACAATGTACGAGGTCACATATCTCATTTGCTGTAAATTTATTAGTGAGATATAGTTCTGCACCAACCCATCGTCATTGGAATGGAATCAAACATATTTTGCGTTACCTGAAGGGTACGAAAGATTTGGGATTATTTTATACAAATTCTGATAAATTTCTGGGTTTGACTGGTTATGCCGATGCTGGATACCTTTCGGATCCACATAAAAGACATTCTCAAACTGGCTATATTTTTACATATAATGGTACTGCGATCTCCTGGAGATCTACAAACAAACTTTAGTTGCCACGTCCTCAAATCATGCTGAAATTTTTGCATTACACGAAACCAGTCGAGAGTGTATTTGGTTGAGATCAATGGTCCAACATATCCAGAATTCATATAGTATCTCCGAAACTACAAATGGCCCAGCTATAATTTTTGAATATAATGCAGCATGCATCGTCCAAGTTCGGGGAATTTACATCAAAAGAGATCGAACTAGACATATTTCTTCAAAATTCTTCTATACCCAAGAGCTTCAGAATACTGGTCAAATCAATGTGAAGAAAATTCGATCTTCCAATAATCTAGCCAATCTATTAACGAAATCGTTACCGACATCAACATTTGAAAAGCTGGTTTACGAGATCGGAATGTGAAAGCTCTCCAGATTAGAAAATTAGGTTTATGGGTGTTGTAAACCGGGGGAGAATTTTGTAAAATTGGATCCACCAACTGTACTCTTTTTCCTTCGTCTAGTTTTTGTCCCCCGTTGGGTTTTTCTGGCAAGGTTTTAACGAGACAGTCAAATATCTTAAATGGTGGAAATCCAAAGGGGATTGTTGTGAACATTAAGTGGATTTCCACTTCTTACTCGTGTCATGCATGCATTATTGTTGTTCCATGGATAATGACACATGTTTTTCTGAATGTTGTACATATATATATATATTGATATCAATAATATACACACAACACAATTCCTTTTCTTCATGTATCTTTTCTTCTTTACATTATCTCAATATCTGCACAACTAAATTGATATCAACAAATTTGGAAGTAGTTTAGTTTATTGTTCAATATCTAATCAAGATTACTAGGTCACTTTGTAATCTCAATTTATTTTTTAGTTAATATTAAACTGTTTTTATTCTCTTTTACCCTAATTCTATTTTTATTTTTACAACAATTTCGCTGTATATTTTCAGTGTTGTCCTCATGAGGTATTATTTTAAATCAATTTATATTATTAGTTCATATTTTGTACATCTTTGTATATGGTTTGAACTGTATGATATAAATCAACTTTGTAAGGATTTATCTGTGAGGGGTATTATATGTCAATTTTATATATTTAAAAAATATATACTTGTATAATAGTGTCATTTATAGTTGGTACTTAAATTTTATATTGGTATTATTATTTAAATCATGCATTCAAATTATGCTGTTGTTAAGAAATATATATTTGATGGTATAAATTCAATTTTTTCTAAATATGTTATAATGTGTACAGGTTAATAGAATTTTCAATATGAATATTTAGAAAAAAATATGGACTTTTGATAGCGTTTCACTTATAACCGCTAATAAAAAAATATGAGATTTGATAGCGCTTTGTAACCGCTATTGTATATAGTCCACTTTATTAACACTCGTATTAACAGCGGTTTAAACCGCTATTATAATCCCAAAGTAACTGCTATTATATCCCTTTCTTGGTGTAATGTTTGTATTTGGACATCATTATGGGTCATTTTCCCACTAATACGAGCTTTATTCTTTCATAGTTTAAACTTTATTGCAATGTTGCTTCATTCTTACTCTAGCAGTTTGATTATGTTATCTCTGTCGTATAATTAGGTGTTATATCCTTTCATGGTTCTAGGACATCTCCTTGAATCTTTTAGGATTTGTTGCCATTATTTTAAGACTTTCAAATTATTCTTATTCACCGGGTCGTGACCCTCGCTGTTTTATTTACCCCCAATTTTTATAAGTTTTATTTGTTTCTAACTTTTTTTACCTATTCATGAATCAACTTGGGAGTGTTTAGCCCAATGTCGTGTCGAATCAGTTTGGGAGCTTTTTGCTCAAGATCAAGTGTGATTAACTTAGGAGCTTTTTGTCTAACTTCGTGTATGATCAACTTAGGATTTTTTTTATCCAACTTTGTGTATGAATCTGCTTGGGAGCTTTTTCCTTAGTTTGTTTAAGCTTTTATTGTGACTCACTGCTTTCTCCATTCATTTTTGGTTTAAGCCGCGAGCTTGTCCTAGCATGCACTTGTTTATGCATGCATGTAGATTATTTTATAAATTGGGATTTTGAATCTTCAAATAGTGGCATTGCTTCATTCATAGCAAGTTTTGGATGCAAAACTTCCATTTGATTTGGTTCATGTGCTTCGATGCACTTCTTGGAATTCAAATTAAATTACTTATATTACAAGCTTGTTCTTCATCTTTACTGATAATATTTTCTTGAGGTACTCAACATTCCAAGTGTGCTTGATCAGCTTTCCATGCATATTGTTTAGCTTGAAAATTTCAGGTCTCAGTTCAACTTCAACTCGATACGAACCATCCCAGTTCTACCCTAAAACTCCATACTTGGATTTCTCGTGTTCAGGGTCACCCTTCTTAACACTAAGTCACATTTCGTCAGCTTCCTAAATTTCACATTGGTATTGAAATCCCTTGTGATTCTACATTGGTAAGCTTCAATTCTTCTACTTGCAGCTTCTCTCCTCTCATCAAGTAAGTCTAATTCTTTGGCCATCTTGACATTGTTATCTTCTCGGCTTATTATCTTCACTTTGGTGCTTAGGTAAACTAGCTCTGCTAGCTCCATAGCTTCATCCCTATAAGCCAGAGCGAACAACATCTCTCACATTGCTTCTTCTCAGTGGCTGTATATGCCCAAAGCACTACCAGTAACTCTTTTGCCCACACTTTTTTTGGGTGCTCAATTTTTTCTTTAGTATTATTTTATTATCTTGTTGAATGATTCCACTTGTCTGGTTGACTTTGGGTGAGCTACTGAGGTATAATGACTTCTTCTTAGTTGTTCAGCTTCCTGCTAGCTTTTGTATCTCTTTCAACTTTCCTGGGTTTTCATCCTTAGTATCGTTTCAACTTCATCAGGATTTGCTTCAATCCCCCTTTGATGCACCACATATTCTAAGAACTTCCCTAATCATCATCTATACATTTGCTGAGTCCACTTCACGATACATGCCCTTTGTTTGCGTTAGCGTACCGATCTCTTTAACTTCTCAAGTGTTCTTGGTATTTGAACTAATTTATGATTTTGTACACTTCCAGTTTAACTCCTTTTCTTCAATGTTGAATTTTATATCCGAGATGTCTTTCCTACTTTTTATCCTAGACTCGTTAGTAGCAAGATCACTGTTTCATTCTTCCTTTGACTTGTTAAGAGTGTCGTGACTCACCTCTGCTGTAAATCTTTCCCATTTTTCTTTGCTCCTCGGTATTAGCATCATTGATCTCTTCTTGTCTTCCACGGTGACCATAATTTGATACAAAAGTTGTAACACACTCGTTATATCTTCCTTCATCCTTTGTTTCCCATCGTTCATACGGTCTACCTTGCCCTTCATGGTACACATCACTTCCTCGAAGTCTTCAATCTCATCCCACTCTATGTTCTTTTGCTTAGAAGATCCTTTAAGCTGTACAAGTATATCGATCAAACCTTTCATTGTCCACAATGATCCGCAAGCTTCCCAACTTATTTTGACTTGTTGATGATAACATTTTATAAGACGAAACTTTTTGTTCGTATCCCCACAGACGACGCTAGTTGTTTGAACCAAAAATAATTCACAACAAATTGATTTGAATTTGGATTTAGAATTGAAAGTAGGATTCTAATTGGATTTATAATTAGATGGAAACAATAAATTCAGATTTGGGATTATTGGCTTGATTATAACATATCATTAGGAATATGAATCCTCTCACTTTTCTTGCCATATCTCCCGACTCCCTCTCTTCAGTCATTTAGAAGATAAAGAAAGAAGAATTCAAAAGTCCCATATTTCTGTGTTACTGCCTTGTTAATTTGTTACATCTTGATCCTTCACTTTGTCTAGAGACTTCTCTCTTACCCATTTGATAATGAAGATCAAGCTCCTTTGTCAGCTTTTTTTGTCTAAATTGCTCGCCCTGCTTTTGTCAATTTTAGATCTGGTTTCCTCTCTTTGGTGTATTGATTCAGTTTGACGGTGATAGCATGCTAAAGTGCGTTGGGCTTGAGTTCCTCTTTTTCCGCCGCAATTGCTATCCTATGTGCCCACTTCTACTGACATCTTCATGTGTTGACCTTTAACTAGTCCTTTGATTAATCTAAATCAGTTTTCCACGTCCTTTCTTGGTCTTGGACCTTGTTTGGACATATTAATCTTCCTTTTTTAATCTGACCTGGTCCATGACTCATTTTTTATTATTAAAATTTTAAATTCGCCGCTTAACAATTTTATTATTTTTTTAGTAAGTAAAATTATAATTATTAATTATTATTTTTATCTAAACAAATATATATTTTTTTATTTATTTAATTTTTTATATTTTTTTATTATAATATATTTTTCATGATACACCACTTTTCAAGGTGGCTTGATTAGTAAGTACATATGCTTTGAATTTGAAGTCATTTCATTGCAGTCTCTCTTCAGTAGAGTATTACAAATCAATTGAATGGGTAATTAAAAGCTTGGAACATGATTAAACCTCTAGTTTGTTAACCAGTGCACTACTCATTTAACTCAAGTCATAAGCTACGTCGGGGACTACTTGTGATTATTTGGTGGTAAAATCTCATCTATTTCAAATTTATATAGGTACATTATTTTTGTATATTTAAATTTTGGTGGGGAAATGATATATTTGAAATTTCACCGCCCAATACATGATTATTTTACCATCACAAGTAACTCGAACATTCATATAGAGCCTGTTAGTTAAATAGAGTTTTCAATTAGAGGTTAGTGTTTTCAAGAATTTTACAGGTTTGACAAAAGTCAAATCTCTAATTTTTAAAAATGTTTAGTTTGATTAATAGCAATTTAATCAGTTGGTTTGGTCCAAAACGCTAATTTCTAAATTGCTGATAGTAGGAGCGTTTGAGAGGTTTTAAAATTAGAAATTTGTTGAAAAAAAATTAAATTATCACACTTTTAATTAGAATTATTAACTATTTGTTAATAAAATCTATTATAATAATATTTAATACTTTTAGTATTATTTTTTATTATAATATTTTATAATTAAAAATTTTTATAAATTTTTTTAGTAAGTATATTATTTTTTTTTCATATTAGTTTAATTAATAATTAATATAAAAATATTAAATATCATTAACATTATTACTTATTAGTATTATCAAATATTAAAATATTTAATATATTGAACTATATATTTGAGGGTAGTAATGCAAAATACACCTTATTAAAAATAAAAAATAATTTTTTAAAATATTCTTTTACGTCATTTTATAACTTAATTCGCTAATACTTCTATTATCAAACAGCTAATTACCAAATATTGTATTATCAATTTGCTAATAGCGGGTCAAACTACTAATGTAATTCGCCAGCCGCTATTGAATAGTTAGCTAATTGTCAAACAGGGCCCATAGTCTAACACATGGTTATATAAACCAATTATTACCAGTTGGAGTTGAAATTAAACTAGCTAAGTCATAAACACATCAACCCCTCTATTTAATAAACGGATTGGGTTCATGTTGAGTTATATGGGTTTGGATCAATCCACCATTTTTTTAATTTTATTATTTATTATTATTTAAAATATTATTTATCCTTGATGTAATGTAATTTGACATTGTAATTAAATCTAATAGATTACAAATATTGAAAATTTAAGTTATATTTATATGATTTGCGGAATAAAATTTTATTATTTAAAAAAGGTTAATTTCAAAAATCACTGAAATTTTGAAATATTTTATTTCTGCCAATTGGTTTTGTAAAATTCTAACAAATTACTCCAAAACCACCCAAAACCAAAAGTACTAATGGTAATGATAAGGTGAGTTATTTTTGCATGTTTTGAGTGATTTTGCTAATTATGTAGTTTTAATAATGTTTCAAATTTTAATTTAATAATTTTATTAAATTTTAAATATTTTATCATTTAATTTAAATATTTACATATTGTGATTTTTATATTTTTTTAAAAATAATTTTCCTATAAAGTTGTCTTGAAATGCTCGTTCAGTAATTTTTTCTTCCTTTATATTGCACCTTTTTTCTTAGGTTTGAAGTATTTCTTCTTCCCTTATATTGCACCTTTTTTCTTAGGTTTGAAGTATAGTAATACAATTCAGCCACTGTGAGAGAGTTTAAATCACTTGACTCCTTAATGGCTAATATCTTCAATTCAAACCGAGTAGGTAGACTAATAAGCATCTTCTATACAACCTTCAAATAACTTAAATCTTCTCCAATGCAGTCTAATCTTATTCATAACATCCAGCAACTTTGAAGAGTAATTTTTCATCATCTCTCCGTCGTTCATCTTCAACATTTCAAACTCCTTTTTTAACGTTAGTAGCTTGACTATTTTCACCATTTCTGAGCCTTTAAACTCTTCCTTTAATTTGTCCCAAACTTCTTTAGGAGTTTCACATACCATGATCCTTGATTTGAGAAACTATAGGATTTTCTATTAATTGAGGTGGTGGATCAACATCATTTTTCACCACTTCTCGCAAATTTTGAGTTTTGAACAAGGTTTTCATCTTAGTGGCCCGTATGTGATAATTCTCACATGAGAAAATAGAAGCACCACTAATCAATGAGTTGCTAGAAGACATCTCGCTGTGTTTTCACTCTAACTTCACTTGTGTTTCACTTCTCTCTTCATAGGTCACTCAAGAACCTCACAGCCTCACAACTCCATTAGGAATCAGCTGTGATACATTTTATTAACCTTCATTCAAATAGTGTATTGCTATTTCCCACGTGACAATTTCTTATGATCACATTTTAGTCCAAAAATACTCTTTATATAATTTGAAATTTAAATATTTAAATTAGTTTATATTTATCTTTTATTTACTTTTGTTTTTTTATTTTATTTATCTTATATCATATTATTTTTATTTTAAATATTTTATATTTATATTTTATTCCATTAGTTTTATATTATAATTTTATTTCTTATATTTGATATCTTTCTTGTTTTCAAACTTTAATTTAATTTAATTTTATTTTAATTTTATTCTCTATTCCTATTATAATTTAATTTCTGTCTTCCTGTTTGGTAAAAAACAGCTATTGTATGTTGATGATTGTTTCCATTTTTACTAAACACAACTGGTCAAATGTTTTGTATGAACATAACTAGTTACTGCTTAATATTGTTTGTTAATCACACATGTCACGTCCATAAATGGGGCAAAATTAAAACTTATTTTGTTATTTGACTGATTTTGAAAATACTTTTGACATGGGGAAATTTTTGAATTAAAAGAACTCTGGTGGACTTGTTTACAATTTATCTATGGTTAGGTGAAAACCTAGGTTACGCCACCAGCAATCATTCAGTCGTCAGACTCCTTTCTTCTCTTTTCTCTCAACTTTGAAAAACTCAAACAGAAACTCTCTTTCACTATTACATTGTTTTTTGCTGTCAATCTGAAAGTTTCCAATGAACCTATTCTTTGAGCGTGAAGGTAAGTTCATATGTTCATGATTGTTTTGGGTCTGTTCTTCAATGTCACTTCTATTCTCAAGTTGTAAACCCTAACCTTCAAATTTCTAATGTGGTTTGAGTCTTTTATTGAATTTTTTTCTGTCCGTTGTATAAGAGACGGAGTAGGAGAAGGTCAGCCGGAGTAGTCCTGCTGCTGGCTTAGCGTATTCGGTTAGTAGCCATGTTTAAGCCCCAACTACTGTCTGTTCTTGTATGTTCTGTATTGCATTTAACTTGAACATAACTTAAAGTGCAATGAACATGAATCTGGAAGCTGATACATAATTTATGTTTTTGTTTCTGCCATTAAACTGCTAAGATATGGCTATTATGTTATTATTATATGCTACTGTAAGTTCTTTTGGATGTTGAAAGATAATATCTGTTATTATATGAAAACTAAACCCTGTTTAAAGTATGATAGCGATAAGACCGGCATACCATAGGGATATTAGATGTATACATTGATACGTGAAAACGTTCAAGCCTTGAATGCCTTCTGGATGTGACGACATCAGGCCTTGTTGCCTTCAAGATGTGACGATATCAACTTTGTCTGGAGCTTTGCTCAACCTTTCTGGGATCCTTGATCCATTTGTCTGGAGCTTTGCTCATAAGTAAGAGGTCTATGACCTATTTTGTGTTCCTGATTTTGTTATCAAACTAAAGACAGGGAAATAATCTGTAATCTAAAGTTTTCTATGTTTAATAAGATCTTGCTAAGAAATCTCTGAAATCTGATGCATATTGAACGCATAAACTGGCATCATCTGTTAAGTTCTGTAACCTGCATGACAAGCTGATATACTCTAGTATATGTATCTGTCATTCTCTATAAATCTGATGTCTGATATGTAATCTGGTATATGATCTGCAAATCTGAAATCTCTAGTGTACTATGAACTGATTTTTGTTTGATGTGTTGTATTGATGATTTCTGAATTGCTTACCATTTTTGGGTTAACATGCTGCCTTTAGACTGACTATTGCCTAATTGGTTAATGTAAAGAAGATTTAAAAGTTGAGATAAAAACGAACTAGACATAGGCGAAATTTTAATTACTCAGCCTAAGTCATCGCCTAGACTAAGTATAGAGTTGGCAAAGTCTTTTTATGTCGCCAGAGTCTATCGCCTAACTAAGTAATAAGTTGGCAACATCCTGTGTCCATCGCCTATCAATCTCGCCAAAACTTAGACGATCCCTATTTTTTAAAGTTAAAATCTCGCCAAGTTACTTTGCTAGTATTCACGCAAAATTTCCTTAAATTTTAATACTTCGCCAAATGCCTTCGCCAAGATTTAAACAAAACAATGTTTTAGTCGTTCAATTTTGCTAAATACCTCGCCAAAATTTCTAGACGAGACTTTTTCTTTTTAAAAATTAGGGCCAAAATCCTTGCCTAAAAGTGAGGCAAGATATTTTTATCTTGCCATGTAAGTCACCTAAATTGAGGCAAAATATTTTTATCTTGCCAAATAAGTCGCCTAAGATTTAGGCAACATGTTTTTATGTTGCCAAATTCCTCGCCAAGAAGTTGAGGCTACATGTTTATATTTTGCCAAGTATAAGTTGCCAGAAAGTTCTCACTGAATCAATTCTCGCCAAACGCATCGCCTTAATGAGACAACATGTAAAAATCTCGCCTAAAGGTGTTGTCTGATGTTCAGGCGAAATATATATATGTCGCCTCAATATTTCGCCATGACCCTTTTCCTCGCCTGACTTCTTCCAAACTTCTTCCTCTTGATTTTCTCTTTCCGAAAAGTGATTATAAGCCCAATTCGGACTTCAAACGAATAAGTTATGACTGTTTTAAGTTTAGACCATTTTCAGGGTATAATTAATCTGTTTAATCACTGTAAATGGTATTAGATTCATTTGTTACTCTCTAAGGAACCTGTAAGCTTTAGAACATTGCAGAGTTGTTTGAATTCTTTTGTATACTTCTATTTACTTCTGTTTTAAGCCTCCGTTTGGCCAGGTAAGCTGCATATGTTGTGTGTTCATGCTTAATAGTAAATTTAAGAAGCATTGTATGTGTGTGGATGTTGGACATTGGCTTACTAACCAGACATTCGATAGTCTGACCCTGTTGTTTCTTTATTTTTGTTTTGTATGTTAATTTTCCTGATCGGGATGGAAAATGCTGAGTTCAAACAGTCAGGTGGAATAGCAAGGCACACATATATCACTTCATGCATCGGTTCTGACATTGGTTTTCAGATTTGCTTCCGCATATTTTATGTACTGAACTTCTAAACTTTATAAAACTATTTCAGTTGTAACCAGATTTTGAAACATTATATTTTCGAATTCTTATGATTTTGTATTCAGATAATTTTTAAGTTCAGGTCTTGGATTGAGTATTCTATTTATCATTTCATTCTCTGATTTTACTATTACAATAATATAAGTTATATTTGGATATTTGATAGTTGTTCAGTATAAGTATAATATGTATGTTCTCTACAGTGCCGTCCATCTCCCTGCATCTATTTGTAAGGCGAGGGTTTGGGTGTTAGAACACCAATCAATACTTTTTAGTTTTAATGTCCCAGTTAGTTTCAGATTTGAATATTTTATATCAGATACAAATTCTGATAGTAAAATATTGAAGAAGTTTGTGTAGCACATGATTCTTTATTATTAAGATTAAACTAATAAAATAAAATTAAATTATATAAAGATAGTAATATATTAAGATAATAATCATTACAATAATAAAATAAAATTTCAAATAATAATTATTAAGATAATACATGATATCTATCTATAAATATATATATATATATAAAATCGTTGATTTTCCCACTGCTTTTTATCGGTCCAATAATTTATCGACAAATGGAGATTTTTTTTATATGTACACGTGTATTGAAAATCTCTATTATAATAAAAGGAAGTAATTAACAAAGCCACTTAATCACGTGGTGACAAGTGGCATCGTAAAACTGCAACATGTCATATTTTTTTATAAAATTATTTTTTTAATCTTTAATTTAAATTAACTATATTGGTTATTTCGATATTTTAAAAAATTTCTACATTTTTCACAGATTATGTAATAAATTGTAATACTCAATTTTATATTTACACTAATTGTTATACCACATCAGAAATATAACTCACTGATTATTTTCTTCACCACTTTATAGAGAGATTTTTGTTCAATTAGTTTTCACATTGACCTTGAAAACATTGTTGCTATTTGTAAATTAAATAGAGCTACTTGCCACTAGAGGTTTTGAATATGAGTTTATATTATTTTATTTTTTGAATTTAGTTTTAAAATTTTAAAATTTAAATGAATCCAAAATCTATATTATCATTATATCTCTATTATAATAAAAGAAGGAAATTAACAATGCCAATTAAGCACACACTGACAAGTGGCTCCGTACAAATACAACACATCATATTTTTTATAAAATTACTTTTTAAGTCTTTAATTTTAATTAACTAAATTGGTTATTTTGACATTTTAATAAATTTCCACATTTTTCACAAATACTATAATAAATTCTAATATTTAATTTTATATTTACACTAATTGTTATACCACATCAGAAATATAACTCACTGATTATTTTCTCCACCACTTTATCAAGAGATTTTTGTTCAATTAGTTTTCACATCAACCTCGAAGACATTGGTGCTATTTGTAAATTAAATAGAGCTACTTGCCACTAGATGTTTAAATATGAGTTTATATTATTTTATTTTTTGGATTCAGATTTAAAATTTTAAAATTTCAATGAATCCAAAATCTATATTATCATTATATATCTATTATAATAAAAGGAGGAAATTAACAAAGCCAATTAACCACGCGCTAACAAGTGGCTTCATAAAAATGCAACACAGCATATTTTTTTATAAAATTTCTTTTTTTGTCTTTAATTTTAATTAACTAAATTGGTTATTTTGACATTTTAATAAATTTCCACCTTTTTCATAGATTCTGTAATAAATTCTAATATTCAATTTTATATTTACACTAATTGTTATACCATATCAGAAATATAACTCAGTGATTATTTTCTCCACACCTTTGTAAAGAGATTTTTGTTTAATTAGTTTTCACATCGACCTTGAAGACATTGGTGCTATTTGTAAATTAAATAGAGCTACATGCAACTAGAGGTTTAAATATGAGTTTATATATTTTTTTTTATTTTTTGGATTCTGTTTTAAAATTTTAAAATTTTAATGAATTCAAAATCTATATTATCATTATATTATTATAGATAAAAGTAATAATAGATTTTTTTTAAATATATATAATTATATATATACATAATAGTATATATATATATAATAGTATATATTTGGTTAAATTTAAAATTTACTTACCATCTTCTTAAAAGAAGAAGTTCAATTAAACATATCTTATAATTTCTTATTAAATTAAAAGTATGAATAAATAAATTATTTCATAATCTCTATTATAATAAAAGGAGGAAATTAACGTAGCCAATTAACTACGCGCTAACAGTATATTCATAAAGATACAATACATCATATATATTTTTTTATAAAATTACTTTTTAAGTCTTTAATTTTAATTAACTAAATTGGTTATTTTTACATATTAATAAATTTCCACCTTTTTCACAAATTCTGTAATAAATTATAATATTCAATTTTATATATACACTAATTGTTATACCACATAAAAAATGTAACTCACTGATTATTTTCTCCACCACTTTCTAAAGAGATTTTTGTTCAATTAGTTTTCATATCGACCTTGAAGATATTGGTGCTATTTGTAAATTAAATAGAGCTACTTACCACTAGAGGTTTAAATATGAGTTTATATTATTTTATTTTTTTGATTCAGTTTTAAAATTTTAAAATTTTAATGAATCCAAAATCTATTTTATCATTATATTATTATATATATATACATAATAGTATATATATATATATACATAATAGTATATATATATATATAATAGTATATGTTTGATTAAAGTTAAAATTTACTTACCATCTTCTTAAAAGAAGAAGTTCAATTAAACATATCTTATAATTTTTTATTAAATTAAAAATATGAATAAATAAATTATTTTATAATCTCTATTACAATAAAAGAAAGAAATTAACATAGCCAATTAACTACGCGCTAACAAGTATCTTCGTAAAAATGCAATACATCATATTTTTTATAAAATTACTTTTTTTAGTCTTTAATTTTAATTAACTAAATTGGTTAATTTGACATTTTAAAAATTTACATCTTTTTCATAGATTCTGTAATAAATTCTAATATTCAATTTTATATTTACACTAACTGTTATACTACATCGGAAATATAACTCACCAATTATTTTTTCCACGACCATATAAATAGATTTTTGTTTAGTTAGTTTTCACATCGATCTTGAAGGCATTGGTGCTCTTTTTTAAATTAAATAGAGTTACTTGCCACCAGAGGTTTAAATATGAGTTTATATTATTTCGTTTTTTGGATTCAATTTTAAATTTTAAAATTGACATGAATCCAAAATCTATATTATCATTATATTATTATATTTATACATTATAGTATATGTATATAATAATAATATATGTTTGGTTAAAGTTAAAATTTACTTACCATCCTCTTAAAAGAAGAAGTTCAATTAAACATGTCTTATAATTTTTTATTAAATTAAAAATGTGAATAAATAAATTATTTTATAATCACAATAATAGCATCTCAAAAATCAAACCAATTCATTCTTAAAAGTCGAATCTATTCAATAAAAAAAAAAGCTTCTCTATCTCATCTCTATTCTTTATATTTATCTTTATAAATGAAACAATTTAACTAAGCAAATTAACCACGTGATGATAAATGATGTTATAAAAATACAATACGTAAGCAATTTTATATTAAATTACATATTAACATATAATTATTATTTAACTCATTAGATTCTTTTGTCATCTAAAATATTTTATTTTATTTTTTTACTATATATTATATTTCAACTAATTTTTATCCCACATTGGAAGCGTAACTCACTGATTATTTTTTTCACTACTATATAAATGAGATTTTTACTGAATTAGTTTTCATATCGACCTTTAAGGCATTAGTGTCCTTTGTATAATTAAAAGGTACTTGCCGCTATAGGTTTTAATAAAAGTTTAATATATTCCAGATTTTGGATTCGATTTTAAATTTTTAAAATTGATACAAATCCAAAATCTATATTACAGTATCTTTATCTTTATCACTATTATTATCTATATCTCTATTATAATAAAAGAAAAAACTAACCAAGCGAATTAACTAAGTGCTGACAAGTAAAACTCTAAAAAAACAATAGGTAGATATTTTTATATTAAATTACATATTAATACATAAGTATTAATTAATTCATTACGTTATTTTGTCATTTAAAATATCTGTTTTTTTTCTTATTATATTTTATATTTCAACTAATTGTTATGGAAGCGTACCTCACTAATTATTTTTGTTACTCTTATATAAATGAGATTTTTATTAAATTAGTTTTCCTATCGAACTTTAAGGCATTGATGCCCTCTGTACAATTAAAAGGTACATGCCACTATAATTTTAATAAAAGTTTAAAATATTTTAAAGTTTTGGATTCAATTTTAAGTTTTAAAATATGGTACAAACTCAATATCAATATAATAATATCTCTTTTCTATTATAATAAAATAATAATATCTCTTCTCTATTATAATAAAATGAGAAATCTAACCAAACGAATTAACCAAATACTAACAAGTGGCGCTATAAAAAAAACAACACGTAGACATTTTTATATTAAATTACATATTAATATATAAGTATTGATTAATTAATTAGATTATTTTGTCATTCAAAAATATTTTTTTAATACTATACGTTATATTTCAACTAATTGTTATCCCACATTGGAACCATACCTCACTAATTGTTTTCGCTACTATAATGTAAATGAGATTTTTATTGAATTAGTTTTCATACTGATTTTTAAGACATTGGTGTTTTTTTTTACTATTTAAATTTACTTGCTGCTATAGGTTTTAATAAAAGTTTCAAATATTTTAAATTTTTTGATTCAATTTTAAATTTTTAATATTAATAGAAACTCAAAATCAATATTATAAAATCTTTATCTCTATCTTTATTATAATAAAAGGAGAAACTTAATCAAGTAAATTAACCACGTGATGACAAGTGGCATTTTAAAATTTTAACACGTCATACTTTTCTATTAATTTACTTTTTTAGTCTTTAATTTTAATTAACTTAATTGGTTATTTTGACATTTTAAGAGGCAAGTTTAATTCACCCAATAGATGGAAAGATAAAAATTTCCCACTCTTTTTGTATAGATTCTGCAATAAATTCTAACATTCAAAATTTCCTATTTTAAATATATATATATATTCCAATTATATATTATATTTACATTTAATGGTCATACCACATCGGAAATATAACTCCCTGATTATTTTATCCACCACTATATAAGGAGATTTTCGTTTAATTAGTTCTCATGTTGACCTTTAAGGCATTGGTGCTCTTTATAAATTAAATAGAGTACTTGCCACTAGAGATTTAAATAAAAATGTTATATTATTTCAGTTTTTGAATTCAATTTTAAAATTGACACGAATCCAAAATCTATACTATTATATTATATATAATAATAATAATAGTTTTTTCTCAATATATATAACAAAATATGTTTGGTTAAACTTAAAACTTACTTATCATCTTCTTCTTAAAAGAAGAAGTTCAACCAAACATCTTTTATAACTTTTTTATTAAATTAAAAATATGAATAAATAAATTATTTTATAATGGCAAACACATTATCTAAAAAATCAAATCAATTCATTCTTAAAAATTGAATAAATTCAATCCGTTTAAAATATTGTAGGTTTTAATAAAGTTTAAAATATTTTACATTTTTCTAATTCAATTTTATGTTTTTAAAATTGATACGAATCGCAAATCGATATTATAATATTTTTATTTTAATAAAAGAAGAAACCTTACCAAGCGAATTAACCACATGCTAACAAGTAGGGTTCTAAAAAAACAACACATAAGTTAAAATTTAGTTACCATATTCTTAAAAGAAAGAGTTCAACCAAACATGTTTTATATTTTTTTATTAAATTAAAAATATGAAAAAATAAATGATTTTATACTCGCAATCATAGCATCTCAAAATCAAATCAATTCATTCTTAAATATTGAATCAATCCAGTACAAACAAAATAAACAAGAAACTTCTCCATAACATCTTTATTCTCTATATTCATCTTTATAAATAGTGAAAGCTAAACAAACAAATTAACCACCTGATGACAAGTGGCGTTAGAAAAACACAATACATAAGCAATTTTATATAAAATTATGTATTAACATATAAGTATTAATTTATTCATTAGGTTATTTTGTTATCTAAAATATATTATTTCACTTTTCACTATATATTATATTTCAACTAATTTTTATCCAACATCGGAAGCGTAACTCAATAATTATTTTCTTCACTACTATATAAATGAGATTTTTACTGAATTAATTTTCATATCTACCTTTAAGGCATTAGTATCCTTTGTACAATGAAAAGGTACTTGCACCTGTAAGTATTCCAGATTTTGGATACGATTTTAAATTTTTAAAATTGATAAAAACCCAAAATCTATATTACAAGTATCTTTATCACTATCTTTATCCCTATTATAATAAAAGAAGAAAACTAACCAAGCGAACTAACTACTTGATGACAAGTGACGCTTTAAACAAACATGTAGACATTTTTATATTAAATTACATATTAATATATAAGTATTAATTATTTCATTAGGTTATTATGTCATTTAAAATATCTATTTTTTCTTATTATATGTTTTATTTAAACTAAATGTTATTCCACAATGAAAACATGCCTCACTAATTATTTTTGTCAATCCTATATAATGAGATTTTTATTGAATTAGTTTTCATATCACATTCAAGGCATTAATGCCTTTGTACAATTAAAAAGTAGTTGTTGCTATAAGTTTTAAAAAAAGTTTAAAATATTTTAAATTTTGGATTCAATTTTAAGATTTTTAAATTTATACAAAACTAAAATCAATATATAATATCTTTATTATAATAAAAGGAGAAAGTTAAATAAGCGAATTAACCACGTAATGACAAGTTGCGCTCTAAAAAAACATGGATGCACCTTTATATTAAATTACATATTTACAAATAAGTATTAATTAATTCATTAGATTATTTAGTCATTAAAAATATATAAATTTTTTTTACTATATCTTATATTTCATCTTCTTACTATCCAACATCAATTGAGTTACACTAATTATTTTCGCCACTACTATATAAATGAGATTTTTATTGAACTAGTTTTCATATTAACCTTTAAAGCATTGATGCCTTTGTAAAATTAAAAAGTACTTGCTGCTATAGATTTTAATAAAAGTTTAAAATGTTTTAGATTTTTGGATTCAATTTTAAGTTTTTGAATATGATACAAACCCAAAATCAAACTAATAATATCTATTCTCTATTGTAATAAAATGAGAAACCTAACCAAGCGAATTAACCACTTGCTGACAAGCAGCACTATGAAAAAAATACGTAGGCATTTTTATATTAAATTACATACTAATACATAAGTATTAATTAATTGATTTGGTGATTTCGTCATTCAATAAATATTGTTTTATTTTTTTCAATACTATATGTTATATTTCAACTAATTGTTATCCCACATCGGAAGCATACCCCACTAATTATTTTCGCTACTACTATGTAAATGAGATTTTTATTAAATTAGTTTTCATATTGACATTTAAGACATTGATGTTCTTTGTACTTGCCGCTATAGGTTTTAATAAAAGTTTAAAATATTTTAGATTTTTTTATTCAATTTAAAAATTTTAATATTGATACAAACCAAAAATCAATATGATAAAATCGCTATATTTATCTCTATTATAATTAAAGGAGAAACTTAATCAAGTAAATTAACCACGTGCTGACAAGTGGCCCTCTAAAAATACAACATGGCATACTTTTCTATTAAATTACTTTTTTAGTCTTTATTTTTAATTAGTTAAATTGGTTATTTCGACATTTTAATAGGCAACTGTAATTCACCCAATAGATGAAAAACTTCAATTCTTTTAGCACAAATTTTATAATAAATTCTAATATTCATTTTTTCTATTTAAAAAAAATATATTTTTAGCTATATATTATATTTACACTAATTGTTATACCACACCGAAAATATAACTCCCTGATTATTTTCTCCACCCTATATAAAGATATTTTCGTTCAATTAGTTCTCACATCGACCTTTTAAGACATTGGTGCTCTTGATAAATTAAATAAAGCTACTTGCCAGCGAAGGTTTAAATATGAGTTTATATTATTTTTGTTTTTGAATTCAATTTTAAAATTTTAAAATTGACATGAACCCAAAATCTATATTATATAATAATAATAATAGAAGTGTTCTTTTTTGCAATATATATAATAATAATAATATATGTTTGGTTAACCTTAAAATTTACTTATCATCCACTTAAAAGAAGAAATTCAACCAAACATGTTTTATAAATTTCATTTTATTAAATTAAAAATGTGAATAAATAAAATATTTTATAATTGCAATCATATCATCTGAAAAATTAAATCAATTCATTATCAAAAAGCGAATAAATTCAATACAAACAAAATAAATAAGAAGTTTTTCTATCTCTATCTATATTATAAAAAAAAAAAGAAACCTAACAAAGCGAATTAAACACGTGAGATTCTGTAATAAATTCTAATATTCGATTTTTCTATTTTTAAAAATATATATTTTCCAGCTATATATTATATTTATACTAATTGTTATACTACATTGAAAATATAATTCCTTGATTATTTTATCCACCACTATACAAAGACATTTTCGTTTAGTTAGTTCTCTCATCAACTTTTAAGACATTTGTGCTCTTTGTAAATTAAATAGAGTTACTTGTCACTAGAGGTTTAAATATGAGTTTATGTTATTTTAGTTTTTGGATTCAATTTTAAAAGTTTAAAATTGACATGAATTCAAAATCTTTATTATTATATATAATAATAATAGAACTTTTTTTAATATATATATATAGTATATGTTTGGTTTAACTTAAAATTTACTTATTATTTTCTTAAAAGAAGAAGTTAACCCAAACATGTTTATAATTTTTTTATTAAAAATAAAATAAAATAAATTATTTTATAATCGCAATCATGTCATTTCAAAAATAAAATCAATTCATTCTTAAAACCGAATTAATTCCGTGCAAATAAAATAAATAAGAAGTTTTTCTATCTCTATTACTATCTCAATTATAAATATATGAATAAAAAGAGTAAATTGCAACCCCATTACCTGGTTAATATGTTTTTTTGCAAATTTATACGCTTTTTAATTCTTTTTTGCAACCAAGCTACTTGGTCAAACTCAATGTGAGTTAATTGAATATTGATAAGGGTAGTTCAGTCTTTTAATCTAACGAATCTGATTTAGCCGTTTGAATTTAATAAGACATTATATGTAATTAATGAAAAATTAAATTAAAAAATAGAAAGTGAAAACCTAAAGGTTGTGACTAATTTTTATCGCCAGATACCAGTTTGTAGTTTATGAAGCAGGACAAAATTATTACTTTCTTTTATTTTTCATTGTTGCTTGAAAAATTAAAACAAAAAAAATACACTCTGTCAAATATACTAGGGTTTCTTGTTAACATCTCATACTCTTAAATTGAAGATTAGGGTTTCTTGTTAACATCTCATACTCTGCAATTGAAGGCGAATATATCTTCGTGTTCTACCGTGTGAAGCTATTACAGGTACGTAAACTATAGATTCACATCTTATTTTGAGATTTAAGGGGTTTTGGGTTGTTCAATAATAATAATGGAGTTTCAGATTATATTTTAGAAAAAAAATTGGGACTTTGTATGTTTTTTCCTTGTTGTGTAATTGGGTTAGGTATTATTAGTTTTGCAACTTTATGTTCACCTCAGCGGAGTGAATCTGATATTTTGTTTGGATCCAGCAGCACCTAGAAAAAGACCGTACTGATATCGGATGATAGCGTCACGACATCATAAAAACTGAGGAGGACGAGAATCTTAACATGTGCCTCATCTCGTAGATGCTCATCGCTTAGAAGTAATAAACAAATTCATTGTTCTAACTTAAGCTTTATATGGTATGATATTTGTTTATTGCTTTAAATAATTATAATCTTGTTTTGTTGTTTTATTTCTAGGTTTTTAGATTTAGGTTGTTCAACATTCAACATAAACTTTTGATATGACTCAAGAAATGTATGGATTTTATATTTATTTGTTGTTTGGCCGTTAGACTTGAATTTTGATATGATTGACATTTCTTGGCTTTGACTTTATTTTATATTATAGAGTTGTTTTAAATTGTGTAAGATTGTGTAGATATTGTACGAAACATTAGGTTTTATTAGATAATAAACTTTTTTTTGTATATCTATACAACATAGATGTGTTTTAATGAGATTATTTGTTATATATATATATGTATATATATGTATATCCAAATATATTATATACATAGATTGATGTTAATTTATTATGTATAGATGGATTGAATTTAAGCTTTGATGAGATGTTAAGATGCAGATTTATAATTTTGATGTGTACAATTTATTATTTGAGGTAGATTTTTAACATTGTTTTATAATGAATTTAATAGGGCAGATATTCTTAAAGTTTTCGCTAAACTTTGTTCTGGATTAGTGATTGATTTAAGAGAATTTGATAGGGATTATATTTCTTTCCTGGATTTTAGGTCAAGTACTTTTTTAGCTGAATTTGGTAGAAAACCTGATTTAGGCGATAAAGTTAGACTAAATATTGAATTACCCTAATTTGGTGAGATTAGATCCTTTGATAATGATACAGACATGTTGAATATAGTAGATGGGGTCATATCCAAAGGTGTGAAAGAGATAACCTTTAGTTTAGAAGTAGAAGGAAGGTTAGAGGATACATCTGTTGTTAATGGGGGACATGGTGATGGGCTTCAGGCGAAAAGAGGTGATGGCAGTGGATATGGGTTTCAAGTTAATAAGGGACAAGGTGATGGGCTGCAGGTTAGCAGGGATGAGGGTAGTGAAGATGATTATTTTGATACAGTGTCATTAGATGTTGATTATAATGCAGATATTAATGATGATCAAAATATTAATGATGGTAGGGAATCAGAATCAGACAGTGACAGTGAATTACCAAGTGCTAATAGAAAATGTGAGGATGAAAGAAACATAGAAGGTGGGGATGATAATTTGTATTTGTCAGATATAAATGAGAACAATTTCAGTGATGATAGTGTGGGTTTAGAAGGAACTAACTCAAACACTTGTGTTAGACTACGTGTTAAGGGGGAATCAGTTTTTGTGAGTGGAGATGAGAAGATTATAATAGAGAAGGATATGTTATTTAGGAACAAGTATCATTTTAGAGAGGTTATGTTGAATTACTCATTCCTGGAAGGGTTTAAGCTTTTTAGATTTGAGAATGAGACTAGAAGAATCATTATGCGTTGTAACGCTGAAGGTTGTAAGTGGAGGGTTCAGGGTAGCCTTAGTAGAGATAAGAGGTCATTCCAACTAAAATCAATAAGGAATGACCATACTTGCATAGCTGTAACAAAAAAAAAGGATGTAGGAACCACTTGGATAGCAACCAAATATGAGGAAATCATTGAGATAGATATCAAGCTTCTGTAGAGTATGGTTAGAAAGGATATTGGAGTCAAAGTGCCTGATTGGACCCTTTATATGGCTAAAACTTGTGCTTTCAAGATAGAAAGTGAAGCCCATCGTGATAGTTATAATAAATTATACTCTTATGGGCATGCTTTAATTTATAGAAACCCTGGGTCTGCAGTTTTTATCAACTCAATTAGAACAGTGCCAAAACCTAATGTGCCTGCTCATTTCAATCGTTTCTTTGTAAGTTTTAAAGCACATAAATTGGGTTTTATAGAGGGTTGTAGGCCTTTCATTGGGATCGATGGTACTCATCTCAAAGGTCCATTTGAGGGTGTAATGCTAGTTGCATTAGGTTTGGATGCTAATTCTAGTGCTTTTCCTTTAGCACTCTGTGTCTGTGAGATAGAGAATGCTGATTCATGGGCTTGGTTTCTGAACTTATTATATTAACAAATAGGGCAAGATGATAGTCGAACATTATGTTTCATGTCTGATAGAAAAAAAGGATTACCAAAAGCTTTTAGGGAGAGTTGGAAATCTAAATTCTATGGTAGGCACTGTGCAAGACATATATTGGCTAATGTGATGAAGCATTATAGGATAGAATATTTGAAGGATGTTTTTTGGGAAGCTGCTAAGGCTTCTAATAAGGTGAACTTCCAGGTTGCAATGAATAAAATAAGAGCCAAAAGTGAGGTGGCATACCAATATCTAATGAAGATTCCAACATACCAATGGAGTGTGCATGATTTTGACACGGAGACTAAGACAGAATCATGACTGACAATGGAGTTGAATCATTCAATCATTGGTTAGACCTAATTAGAGTCATGCCAGTACTGACGGGGATGGAAATAACTAGGAAGTTGTTGATGTCACACATCAAAGATACGAAACTACTTTAAAGTGGGAGAGTGACATTCCACCTAATGTCACCAATAAGTTACAAGATATAATGAAGATTGCAAGGCACTCTAATCCATTGCCCAGTTTTGAGTCAAGTTTTGAAGTACAAGATCATAATAGGACTTATGTTGGGGATCTAGATAGGCACCAATGTGATTGTGGGTGGTGGTATGTGAGTGGTTTACCTTGTCAACATGCCTTATCTTGCTTATGTTGCAGTGCAAGAAGACAGATGATTATGTCCATCCATACTTGAAGAAGCCAGCTTACTTGAGGACATATAAACATAGGGTTAATCCACTAGCAGATGAAAATTCATGGCCAAAGATTCAACCTCACTTACTTAACCCACCATTATCTAAAAGACAACCGGGTCGACCAAAGAAGAGTAGGGATAGAGAGGAAAATGAGCAGCCAAAGAATGTAGGTAATGTTGGTAAAAGATGTAAAAGTTGTAAACAAGCTGGACATAATAGCAAAACATGTCCTCACTCATCATCATCTTCAGCTACAACTAACTCAAAATAGGTGATTATTTTTTTGTTAGGTTTTAAATTCATTTTTGTTCTTTATTTTGTCTTCTCAATTTATACTTTTCTTTTCTACAGAAAACTGTTAAGAAAACTGGGAGTAGTAGCCAAAACTCTTCAGATAATCAACCCTATTTAACCACTATACAGGTAGGTATTTATTAACTATGTATAGATGTCTTCTTAATTTTTTGTATTTGGTATACCACTAACCATCTGCTACTTTCTTCTTAATATTATTAATATCTTCTTGTAGTTTATACATGATCTGCAGCACAAAACTCGAACACAACAAGTTCCTCAAGCAAGAAGCCCCCAAATGATTAGCAGAATTCCTCCACTAACCCTAAACCAATCTCCATAAGAGTAAAATGGTAAAGGGAGAGGTAATAGCAATAATTCATATAAAAGGCCTCATATTCACATAGTTGGTCCTGTCACATTCCCAACTACTCAAGCACATATGACGTCTAGACCTGCAGGAACTCAAACTACTATTAACGTTATCTAATTAATTCATAATATGTTATTTATGTTGCTTTATTAGGTAGACATATACCTATTTGATGTTTAATATGTCAGGTTGTGTGGCGGTCAAACTTAAGGCCAAACCTTCTAGCAAACAACCTAAATCTCATTCATGTAAGACCACAACAAATAGTGGAATGCCTTATCAACCACCTCATAAGATTAGAATGGTTAGTTTATGAACTTTATTTTTATTTATCATTTTTTTTTTCAATTTAACCATGCACTAGCCTTTAGTACGTTCATTTTTGTTAATATAAGTAGATTCAAGGGTTTCCTAGAGGACTAAGAACATCAATAGGATATTACCATCAACAAGAATTTCTTCAACAACAAGAAATTCATCATTCACAAACCATCCAATCAACTAGACCAGCCATATAGACTCCAAATGTTGGTACAGGGCAGAGGGAAAATATTATTTAGACTACACATCCAATTATAGAAGAATATTTCATATTTTAGTTGTAGGTCATTATATTATTTGCTTTTGTAGGTAGTGTGGTGGCCAACTTCAAGACCCACTCAGCAACCAGCTAATAATCAGGATGAAAATCAAGTTATTGAGGTGGAACTTATTCAAAATGCTCCTACAGAATCACAGTAGCCATAGAGATTTAGTTAAAGTTTGAAAAAATATATTATCTTTATGTTTTCCATATATCTTCTTTTGTATGGTAATCTTTTGCTAATGACATAGTGTATAGTCACTATGAGATTTTTTGGAATATTAATGGCATCTATTAGTATCTATTTTGTCATTACTGAATATCTACTAGATTATTAACCCTTTTTTTTTCTTTACTATGGCAGTGTAGCCAGTAAAATGTCATCTACTATTTATTCTATTTTGGCATTTGTTTAGCCATTTAAGATGAGTTTTTAAAAATATTTATAGTGTTGAATAGAGATATTTTGCGTAAAATGTAGGAAGAAGAATTATAAACATGACCGTTACAATAACCATATTTGTTTGAAATTAATTAATTAAAAAAAGTTAGCTTAACTAACTTTATCATTCTCAGCATATTTGATGTTCAAAAAAGTATAAAGTAATATACCATAATGTCAGCTAATTAATGATGAAGGGTAAAAAGAACTTTTACCACATTTTATTTCAATTAACTCATATCGAGTTTGACCAGGTAGTCTGGTTGTAAAAAAGAATTAAAAAGCGTATAAATTTGCAAAAACATATTAGCCAGGTAGTGGGGTTGCAATTTACTAACAAAGCTAATTAACCATGTGCAGAGAAGTGGGGTTATAAAAAATAACACGTAGCCTTTTTTATATTAAATTACATATCAACACTTAAGTATTAATTAATTCATTAAGTTATTTTTATCATTTATATGTATATATATATATATATATATATATATTCTACTATATGTTATCTTTCAACTAATTATCTTTCAACTCAATAACACAAATGAACAAGAGTGGAAAGAGATTCATATCTAATTAGATCTGTTTAGTCTTTTTTTTCCCTTCTATATATTGGATTTTATTTGCTTTTATTGTTTTCTATATTATTGTCAGTTGATCGTGACATCCTATGATATATTATTCGTTTTGCGAGAGACTTGCATTTGATTATTTGTTGGTTCTGAGAATTTTCAAAAAATACATGTTTAATGTATATTTTAATACCCGTACGTACCACACGGGTCCGAAATTCTAGTATTTAATAAAAATTTATAATAAATGATATTTATTCATTTTATTATTACTGAATCTTTTTTCAATATGTAGGATATAAATTTAAAAATTTATTTACCATTTTGAGAATATTATAATATTAAAGTTACGATTCCTTTTATATTTAGACATCATTATATAAGAAGAAAAAAATTACTCTACTTATTTGTTCTTTGATGGTCTATGTATTTCTTTCACGCATATTAGACCAGACGAGTATTCTTATTAAAGTTTTTATTTTATTTTATTCTTTTAATTATTTTTTATATTATTATTTTTTTGTTGATTTTGTTCTTTTAGATATCTCTCCGGTAAGTTTTTTAATTCAAATTTCTCTATTTTTTATTTGATATATTTATGTTGTTCTTTTTATACTTTTTATATATACTTTTTTTTGGTGAGTTATTTTATTCAATTTTTCTATATTATAGTTCTTTGTCTTTTCTTCTTTACCAAAAAGTTGGACAAGTTTCTCATAGTATAGAATTATTGATTTCTCCATTCGGCAACTTCAGGTTTAGACAGTTAAGAAAAAAAATAAAATAAAAATTGATATATACATATATATATATATATAATATTTATACATTTATATTATATTTAACTAATTTGATTTGAACGTAAAATCAAAAGAAGTCGAAAAGAAAATATACCTCAATGAGAGCGTCCTACACCTTTGGTTCAGCTATCAACATAGAGTTAGATGCATCTCAACCAAACCACTCAATCCATTCTTGAATATATCATATCCGGAAAATGATCTTTCATTTCCTTCAAGATGTTGCCTATAGCATTTGGGGTCATAGAATTGCCAAGTTTTTTTCCTAAGGATTGTTACATCAGATATGCCAACATCCATTTCATATCTCCAGTTGATTGTGTCAACTCCCCTAATCTTTTTGCCCTTTTTGAGTTGCAATCTATACCTGACTTATAATTAAAAAGAACAAACATGAATTCATATCTTATATTCACTTATAAAAAAAAATAATTTTCAAAATATTAGAATATATAGTAATCAACCAAGAGAACAAAAAAATTGTTATTATGTACTAAAACTTAACATTATATTAATAATAAAGAAAATGTGAGAGGCTACAAACAAACAATAATGAAAATGCAAGACATCAATATCTAACAACTTTCAACATCGATAACTTTGCCACATAGAAGCTGATATATTATCTCTAATTGACATCACCAAGCTTGTATCCTTATTTTCTTCTCTTTGAACATGATGTTCTCCTTGTGAGGTGCTACAACTTTACAAGTCTTGATGAACCTCTTTTACCATACTTTCATCTGGATCAACACCAATTAAATAGTTATGCAAAATGCAACAACTAATAATGATTACTTTATAAGTTCCAATATCATATATTAGTTCGGTGGTTATTTATATGACTTGAAATCTCTTTTTCAAAACACCAAATGCACATGCAACCAATATCCTCAATGAAGAGTATCGTTTATTGAATAATTCATGGACTTTTCGCGATGGATTACTAGAGTAATCCTGCAAGTGGTACCTTTCTCCCCTATAAGGTGTGATCAATTCTCGTTTTAGAGGAAATCCAGCATCCCCAAGATAATATTTCCTTAATCAAATGATATTAAAGTTAATCTCACCATAAAACTTAAACTAATAATTCAATTTAATCAACCTAACATATTTACCTTGTGAAATTTTTAAAGGATATGCATGTGTGATTGTATTTTTATAAATTGTAGAGTCTGAAGCTGTACCTACCCAACCAGGTAAAACATAAGTAATTTCATGTCAAAAGTACATATTGCTAGGACATAAGGTAGTCTTTCCTACCACGGTACCTTAGAACATCTTGCAATGGAAGCTTGACATGTACATGTGTACAATCAATTGCTCCAACGCAATCCTAATAATAAAAAAAAAAAACATAGATAGTTATATTTTGGATAATATCACTTATAGGAAAATATCTACATATGGATAAATGTTCACCTTAAAATATGGGTAGAATCTATGACTATTGAGAATATCAGTATGTTCTTCATTTCCATTAGGTTGACTAAGATATAACTCTTTCAGCTCTGATATAGCTTCTAATTCCCTATGAAATGACAGCTAAATATCTCTCCAGATCATCTAAAGAAAGTTGACATCACTCGATTTTTTACATTGTGTCCCACCAAATATTAAAATTTTGCTACTTGTTCTTTAACGGTTCCAAATCTAGTTGGTTCAAGTCCACCTCTATTTCTTAATATGGTGCATAGATTCATAGATTCATATAGGTATTCTATGCCTTCTTGAATTACTTTCAATAGAGAGTAAAAAAATTAAAAGTAAAAAAAATAAAGGTACTATCATATACAACTAATAAAATAAAATTAAAGCTAGCACATATTATGTACTATTTAAAATGTAAACAAATAACATGGACACTTTTTTTTAATCAAATTATCCACATAAGTTTCAAAAATTAATTTTGGAGTTTCCTTCCCTTAAACGTAAGTTAGTAATATATATGTATAGTTATATTAAAAATATTCAAACAAAGTCCACCAAATGCCACTATTTTTTACAAATACTAAATAATCTTGGATTTCCAGGAACTTTTACCCCTTAAATCAATTTTTTTAATTGTTTATCATAACCATGGCTTCAAAGTCACCTTGAAGTATACAAAGACAAAGTATAATAACTAGATTTAAATCTACATATCTAAATAACAACATTATATTTGTCTTTATTCACCTATAAAGGCCACATCAAACTCATGTACATCAAGCCATTAACATATCTTCTATGCCTTTATATACATACAAACACATCAAGACTTCTCTCAATGAATCATCAATTGAACACAAAGAAACCAATTTATAAAGAAGGTGTCCATGGTAAGTAAAAGAGATATGGTCATCAATTAATCTTATAATATTGTTTTCTTCCTTTCCTAGTTAACCAAGTAATTCCACGAGATGGTCATTCTATAATTCCTAACTTAGATTGAAATTACAAAAGAGGTTTTAAAAGATTTAGAGGCTCTAACAGAGGTTTCAAAAGACCCAACTTTCATAAAATAAAACTCAAAAGGCAATTAAAAGAAAAAAACAGAAATTGTAGCTTTACAGGCAAAGTAGTAAAACCAACAAGCACAAATATAAATATGGTTTAAAATTAAAAGACTGTTGTTGATGATACCAAGGTGAAAAAAATTGTTGTAGAAGAGGGAACAAAGTGTTATTGGAATCTAGTGTTGTGTTGTGTTCATGATTCATCATGCTTTGTTGTCTAATAGTACTACTTCTATTACTAATCTTCATAAATACAAATATAAAAACAACAAAAGAAAGAATCATTTTTAATACTCACTTGTAAAAGTACTGAACAAGTTGAAATATGTATGCTTTAGTTCCATAGATTTCATCATAGAATGTTAGATCTTACATGAACAAAAAGAAAATCAACTATAATAAACCTAACATTCAACCATAAGCTATAAAAAAAAATAACAACGCATGCACGTACTATACTTCACAAAACACGCTCCGCGAAACCGATTAACTTCAATAATGTTATATGGTATTTAATGATATAAATTGAAGATATCGGATCTGGAGGGAGGAATAACAAAGACGATTGAAGATTGGTACAGGAAGGTGAGTCGAAGATTGGTTGAAGAAGTTACTTGGAATTCATCTTGTGCGTGTGATAGATTTAGGAGTGAGAAAATAGGGCTCTGAGTAGAGAGAATAGAGAAGAGGTTTTTTTGACTAGTCAATTATGAGGGTATTAATGTAATTTGATAATTTGATAAATAAATTACCACTGATTTCCATCCAATTTGGGAGGGAAGGAGATATGAGCCAAGAGAGGAATGGAATAGAGTATATACCATAATTTCCCATTCCATCAATAAAAAATGCATCCAAACAATGGATTTTAAAAATTAATCCATTCCTTCCCTTCCAATCTCCCTACCCCCCAAATCAAAACAAAGCCTTATTTCTACAAGTTTGTTGTTTAATTTTTATTTCAAAAACTTTACTGACTCAAAGCAAACAGGCACATGTCAAATAAGCTACGAACAAAGCAAGAAGAATACCACAAACACAAAAGAAAATCCCTGAATAATCAACCAGAATATCTGAAATGGACAACAAAATATTCTAGCAAATTTTATTTGATTTATTACCAAGACATTAATTAATCAGGTTCAAGTCAATCAAGAATAGAGTATACAAGTGAACAGCTAATAGCCAATACACAAATAAGCAAGCAGCAAAGACAGACAACAATCACATAGAGTCAAAGAAAGAGATATTTAGAAGGACATCACCCTGAAGAACCCCGTTAAGTCGCCAATTCATGACGTTGCTGCCCTGACCTGAGATGAACTGTTGCCAATTCTTCTTTCCCCTTTCTACAAGTAAAGACACAAGAACATACTCATAATAAAAAAAACACATTAGAGTTTGAAAACACAACCGAGTTTTCGGTTTAATAGAAGATATTAGGGTTTCAAACACTAAGCAGGTTTGGTATCACTATGATTCCTATTGTTGTAAATCAAAGAAATAGAAAATCAATACCTGCAACCTTAAACTACATAAGTAACGCCAACAAAAAGAAAATAAAATATATATATATATATATATACAACTTACGTGGTTCACCTATAAAATGGCTACGTCCACAATTAGGGCTCGTGATGAACCCTGGTAACTTTACTATAGCAAAGGATCAATACACATACAATGAATCTTCAAAACGAGATTTAGAAAAAAAAACTTACAAAGATAGTCAGAGAATCAAAAGTAGAAGCAAAAAACCTAGAAGCAGTACAGAGAGCACAAAGGAAAAAAAAAATACCATTCCTGCAAACTGTGCTAAAAAGGAGACTTTATATTCTGGTTCCTAAATTTGGGTAGGGTTCCAAACGAGTCAAGGCACGGGTCGAAGGTTGGAGCTGGACTAGATTAACTTAACAATAGCAAGCTTATACAACTGGTCATCAAATTAATGATTCCCTCCATTCAATTTATATAGAGAAAACTAATTGTGCACGAAATTAATAAATGTAGTTAGTTTTCAATATTCTCTGATTAATCCATCCTTAATAGAATCTAGAATAATTGTGTAATGTTAGAAAAACTGTTCAAAAAATATCAAACAAAGAGAATATTAGATATTTTAAAGATAAAAAATTTCTTTTAAAAGTAAAGTTCTCTTTATAAGTAACAGCCAAAAGATAAATTTTCTCTATAAATGAAACGAATGGAGTAAATTAAAGCCTATCAGATTATATTCCTTGTGAGCGGTAGGTCTAGTCAATTAAAAAATTATGTATCATATTAGTAAAATCCAAAATATTTAAATATAAATGAAGTAGACGTAAAATATATATATATATATATATATATATATATATATATATATATATATATATATATATATGACGATATTTTATTTGTTGGGTCTACTGATGATCGCCCGATTGAAATTAAATATTTTTCATTTGGAAAATCTATTGGCACCTAAAAGGTCTATATGCAATGATGTTTTAGGAAAATTGTTAAACAATACTACAAAATCTGCAGTCTTTAAGTTATAATTTCATGAAATGTTATATTTATTTGTTTGTTTATTTATACTTAATAAGTGCCTTGTATATTGTTAGTGTAATTTAATATATATATATATAAATTAATTAATTTAAAATGTTAAATCTATTTAAATGTACTTAAATTTTGTTTGAGATTGTTTATCGGGTGGTGATATCTCAAATATACTCTGCACATATTTCTTTGAAGAGTCTAATATATAATGCTTTATTCCATTATACATTACCATGGACAAGAGATATGTTTGATGTTTCACTTAATAAATGGTTATTTCATAATTATAAGCTGCCCAAAACACATTATATGACTGCATAATGTATAATGGCTCAGCAGCTTAATTGCTTAAATGCTAGACAATGTTAGAAAATAGCAGATAGAGTTAGACTTTTTAAAAAATTTTGATTGGTTAAAATATTTGAAGAGACTTTTGCTTGTGATGTCTATTTGCACCCAATTTTTAAAAGTGCAACAGAGAGTCACGCCTCATTTGCAGACTTGGATTCCAAGTTCATTGTTCATAACTTTTAGTAGGTTATTTTACCCTTTGTTTGAATGGAAAATTCTATTGTTCCTTAATATACGGTATGGTATAGAATTTATTGTGTCGTATAATATTCTTTTTTTTTTTTCATATTTGAGATACATTGGTTTGTATGGTGTTGTATTAGAAAATTTTAAGAAAAGATTGTAATTTTATAAGTGAAAAATCATTCATCCCAACCAATTTAGTGGTTTTAAAATTAAAAAAAAAAAAAAAAGAAAAACATCATACAATACAGTACCATCAACCATAACTTTAAAATTGAAACAAATAAGAATTTATTAAACCAATAAAATAAAACTCATTTTAAACCTCAAAACAAACGAAGCTTAGTGTTTTGTGATTTTAGTTTGTAAGTTTCTAATGCAAGATAGTACTAACTCCTTAGTGAGATTAACCATCTCATTATTGCTAAGCTTTTTCTTTTATTAGTTAGCACTTCCTTCATGAACAACTACTCTAAGTTCCACTTTAAGACTCTTTGGCAATGGTAGAAGAGGAATTATATTGAGTCTTAACTTTTCTGATTCCTCTTTACTTTTTTTGTTTTTCAAGTTTTTCACATCTCTCCCTATATTTTCAACTTTAGCAAATTCATACTAATTTATCAAATTTACCGTTTTAGCTCTTGTCTTTCTTTTATCATGGTGATTGCATTTACCTACTTTCTTTGTATCTCTTTGGGTTGCTTTCAATATTACTCCCAAAAATAACAACTAACTAATCATTTAAATATTTAGCTAGCTGTTAATCTATGCTTCCAAGTTTGAAATGAATGCCTTTGTATCGTAATTTACTTGTAGTTAAGCTTGCGTGAATTACTAGTCAAATTGTATGAGCTAATTATAAGATTGAACTGTAGTGGGTTGGTTCTATACAGGTGGCGGAGGGTAGAAACTTTGGGCCTAAAATGGAGGAAAACGGGAGAAGGAGAAACATGGACCTGACATCCATCGTGACCGATCGGTCTACTCGAAAGTCACAAGGCTTGGCAGCCTCCATGACCGACCCGTCATTCCGAGAGGCCATATGTGTAACACCAGAACCCCTGCCCCGACAGAAAGGGAACGCGGAGACCGGATGTCACATGCGGAAGACAAATGACGGAACATACAAATAACAGATAGAGACAAATAAACACAAATTATATTCAAATCTGAAAGATAGTTCTTATAAATCCAAATTAAAATAGTTCGAAACAAATCCATAACCAAATTGTAGTTGAACTACAAGTTCTAAGTGAAAGGCAAATACATAAATATTCCAAAAGTACTTAATTTGAAAACAAATCCAAAACTTGTGCAGCGGGTTCAAAATACAGAAATAAATCCAGCAAAGTGAATTGATATGAAATCCAAATCTGAAGAGGGTGCCATGTGTATGCTCGATGCTAGTGATATCCTGCTATCCCACCTGACTATCTGAACTCAGCAATTCCATTCCCAAAAAGGGTTCAAAACATACAAAACAAAAATAGAAACAACGAAGGGTCAGACTATCGATTTCTGTTAGTAAGCCAATGCCCAACAAACACATACAGATGCGTCTTATTAACATAATAGTATGTCATACACAAATGCAAGTTAGTTAACAACCAATGGGGTAGAAACAAAGGCAAACAAGTTGATTAACAAATCAAGTTATCCCAAAATTAATCCCTTTTAGGTGATCTAGGATAAATGATTACAGATTATTGCAATTACCGACTGAAAAAGCTTTACAGATATCAAATTATTTTCAGAGGGAAGACCGTAACCGAATAGTAGTTCGGTAAGCAGTCTAGTAGGTTATACGGTCAGAGAGCATTACCATACTTACCGAATTGTAGCTTGGTAAACATTCCGGTAAGCTATACGGTCAAAGAGTAATCATACAAATCCAAGGAAAGTTTAAGTAACAGTTCGGTACCTATTCCGATATGAAGCTCGGTCAGAGAGTTTCAATTCTCTCAGACATGCCGAATTGTAATTCGGTACCTAGCTCGGTGAAGAGTTTGGTCAGAGAGGTTGAACAGTCTTCGGAGGTTCATACCGAACTACAGTTCGGTAACCTATTCGGTAAGTAATTCGTCCAGAAAGTGAATCTAATGATCTCTAGTCTGACCGAATTGTATTTCGATAACCAGCTCGGTAAGGAGTTCATCCAGAGACTATCCTACGTTCAATTTTCCAGTTTTAAGTGACAGTCCGATATCTAATCCGGTAAACAGTTCGGTTACGGACCCTGGGCACTTTTTAAGCCTATTTCAAGTTATTTCGATCGACAAACAAAGTCTAGCTACCTAGTTGGGTCTAATCCCAGCACTTACAGCCAATTAGTATTCACAATAAACACTACCCAATGTTAGAACCCAAAAGAAAACAACTAGCAGCAGCCAAAAACAAACCACATCATATCCAACACATAACCGGAAGCAGAAACACATCATTATCATAGAGTTCAGATTACCCAAATTAATTAGGTGTTTAACTTACCAGGCCTGTCCTTAGTCTAATAACAAAATCGGGAACAAAACAGACAGATAGGGTTAAACCCTCGGAGATGGATCAAAGATCCCAGAGATGATGCCGTTGCAACCAGAAATGAGCCAAGCTCCAGAAATGATGCCGTCGCATCCAGAAAGTGGTTGGCAATCAAGGCCATATACTTCTAGTTTTCCCTAATAGCATGCTGGTCTTATCGTATTAACCTTAAAACAGGACTTTAGCAGATTACAAAATTCAGATTTCATATAGCAGAAGAAAGCAAACGAATGTGAACATAAATTCATATGTCCGAACATGATCAAGTAATAGGGCAGCAATATTCCCAAGCAAATTATATCAAATGCAGCAGATTAAGTATTCAATCATAGATTTCAACTTATTTTAGTTTAACCAATTTGCAAACAATTAAACAAACAAATCAAACAATAGTGTAGGCGTAAACATGACCACTTACCTTATTCACTAATCCAAAATACCACCGAAATTACTCCGGTTCACAATCCCCAACTTGGTCTACAACAAATCAAGAATAATTCATAAATTCCCAATTCACAAAAGTTAGGGTTTATACCCAAAAAGTAGTTAAAATTGATTTAAACCCAATATACCCAAATCATGAAATTGAATCAAGGGTTTCAAAACCCAAACCATGATAAGCGAAAACCCCAAATCAATTGTAGAAATCAGCTCCAAAATCATCTAACCCTAGCTATAGATAAAATTCATAAATTGAATAGAAATCGATTTGAAATAAAAAGAGAAGAGAAATCATACCTAGAATGTGAAGAATTCAATTCCGCACAAAACCCAAGTGAAATCGTCAACAATTTAAGCTTGAAAATCATAGAGTGGTTTTCTTGGTTTGAGAGAAAATAAGAACACGTAACAATCAAGTTTCTAGGTTTTGGTGAGAATGAAACAAAAAGCTATTCTTTTCACATATATATTGGTGGTAAATATCTCCACCAACCCATATATTTCATGTGGTTTGAAAATAACCCCATTTTACCATTATTTGCAAAATCATTTTAAATATTAAATTGTTTTCAAATGTAACCCAAAAGTTAAACTAGTCAAATCATTTGGTCAAACTAGAAAAGTCAATATTTTTCAAAAATACCAATTTTATCCTTATAACGAAAATAAATAAAAATTAAGAAAATTTTTCAAAATAAGCAGACGAATAGCCCCAGATTACGGACGTGACAATATGGCTTCGCAACCTCATTGTACTACCGGTCATCCCAGAGGTCACAAGGGCCTGGCAGCCGCCACGATAGACCGGTCATCCCATAGATCACATGGATCTGGTAACGGTCATGACCGAGTGGTACTAACGGAAGGATAGGAACAGTCGAATCGTAAACATAATCAGTTAAATTAGATGGAATGTTATGTAAGACAACAAAGGGGTAAATCAGAATAAGGCCATCTGAAGGATCCCCATAAATAGAAAAGGTAGAAAACCTAGGCAGTCAATGGAATCACAACCACAACACTCTCTAGTATTTAGGAAAACACTCTCTCCTCAATCATTATTCAATGAATTTCCAAACAGAAACAACGATAAATTGGCGATGTCTGTGGGGAGAGAATGATTCCGGTGACTAGAGATGGTGTAGATTCCATTCAAATGGTTCAACACGCCAGTTTCCAAGCCTCAAGGCCTTACACACTATGGTCGAAAACCTCTTCAAATGCCTCCGGCATCGTGGACGGAAGAGCAGCTTGCCACTCTCACGATTGAGCTGGAAAAATAGAGTGAGCGAATCACTCACCTTATTGGTGGGAACAATGCCTTGAAGAAAGGAAAGGGAGTCGTCATCGAAGAGCCGGTGACCAGAAAGCGAAAAGGGCCTGAAGAAGGTGAACGATCACCTTTGTACCGGCGTGACATCGGTCCTGAACTTGAAGATGACTCATCGGAGTGTAGCGATTCCATTTACCAGCCAAGCTGTAAACGACAGTCTGAAGACCGTACGGACGGTCGACTAATGTTAGAAAAAAACCCTGATCAGCTAAAATTAGTGCTGAATATGAAAGAGGCGAGGAGTGAGAGAGGTCTGAAGGCTCACCGTCCGTTTGGCCGCCCTCGCAAGATTTATGCCAAAATCTTCGGAAAAACTTAGCCTTTCCTTCTCAGCAGTTAAAAAGAGCACAACCTTCAAATGAACGGCCGAATACCAAGACAGAACGACCTTCCAACCTAGGGATTGAGTCCTCAAGAGAGTGTTCCAAAATACACTAGAGCCTAGGTAAAAAAGTTAGGCGCTAACCAGGAAGACCCTTACCAAATCTATCAAGCTGTCAGAAAAGGGGCGGACAGACTGATGACTAGAGAAGGGAAGGAGATTGCCAAGCTAGAATATCTTCCACCTTAAGAAGTATAACTTTTAACTAGTATGTCATTTCTTCTTGTATTCTCTTTTCCTTTCTTACTTGTAACATGATGAAAGGACACTCTTTTTTCCGATTTGAATTTTCTAATGAGGCCCACCAATAATAATAATAAAAGAGAAAAAGAAAAGAAGAGAAAACTACCTAAACCCACTGACAAAATGGTCTCACAAGTCGGGGATTATTAAACGTACCCGCAAAAAATGGCCGATTGGTCAACTTAGGTCGGGATTGCGAAAGTCCACCCACCACCGCTATAAGTCGGGGATTATCAAACGTACCCGCATACCAAGTCAGGGATTATCAAACGTACCCGCAAAAATGACTGGCCGGTCTATATGGTAAGGGTTGTGGAAATCCGCCTGCCACGGATTCAAGTCGGGGTAGTCAAGATGCCCCTGCAGTTACTTACAAGTCAGGGATTAACAAATGTACCCTCACTCCAAGTCGGGAACTATCAAACGTACCTGCAAGAACGATCAGTCAAACCAAACCAACCGGTTAAAAATTGCAAAGTTGACACATCATTAAACATGACCGGTCAAACCAAACTGATCGGTCCAAAGTTACAAAAATGACACATCATTTAAAATGATCGGTCAAACCAAATCGATCGTCCCAAGAATTGCAAAGTTTGCACATAATTAAAAATGACCTGTCAAACTTGACCGACAAGCCCAAAATTGCATAGTTTGCACATCATGAATAATGACAGGTCAAACTTGACCGACCGGGCCAAAATATGATGTTTGCGCATCAAGATAAAAATGCCTGGTCAAGCTTGGCCGACCGGGCCAAAATATAATATGTGCGCATCAAGATGAAAATTCCTGGTCAAGCTTGGCCGACCGGGCCAAAATATGATGTGTGCGTATCAAGGCGAAAATGCCAAGTCAAACTTAGCCGACCGGGCCAAACTATGATATGTGCGCATCAAGGCGAAAATGCCCAGTCAAACTTGGCCGACCGGGCCAAAATATGATATGTGCACATCAAGGTGAAAATACTCGGTCAAACTTGACCGACCGGGCCGAAATATAATATGTGCACATCAATGCAAAAATGCCCGGTCAAACTTGGCCGACCAGGCCAAAATATGACATGTGCACATCAAGGCAAAAATACCCGGTCAAACTTGGCCGACCGGGACAAAATATAATATGTGCACATCAATGCAAAAATGCCCGGACAAACTTGGCCGACCGAACCAAAATATGATATGTGCACATCAAGGCGAAAATGCCCGGTCAAACTTGACCGACCGGATAAAAATATTATATGAGCACATCAAGGCGAAAATGCCCGGTCAAACTTGACCGACCAGACCAAAATATGATAT
The DNA here is from genome assembly GCA_031304145.1 of Cardiospermum halicacabum. Taxonomy (NCBI): domain Eukaryota; kingdom Viridiplantae; phylum Streptophyta; class Magnoliopsida; order Sapindales; family Sapindaceae; genus Cardiospermum; species Cardiospermum halicacabum. The sequence continues at coordinate 16,238,892 of JARJHC010000107.1, read as the reverse complement.
GTGCACATCTAGGCGAAAATGCCCGGCCAAACTTGGCCGACCGGGCCAAAATATGACATGTGCACATCAAGGCAAAAATACCCAGTCAAACTTGGCCGACCGGGCCAAAATATAATATGTGCACATCAATGCAAAAATGCCCAGACAAACTTGGCCTACCGAACCAAAATATGATATGTGCACATCAAGACGAAAATGCCTGGTCAAACTTGACCGACTAGACAAAAATATTATATGAGCACATCAAGGCGAAAATGCCCGGTCAAACTTGACCGATTGAACCAAAATATGATATATGCACATCTAGGTGAAAATGCCAGGCCAAACTTGGCCGACCGGGCCAAAGTATGATGTGTGCACATCAAGGCGAAAATGCTCGGTCAAACTTGGCCGACCAGGTCAAAGTATGATGTGTGCACATGAAGGCGAAAATTCCCGGTCAAACTTGGCTGACCGGGCCAAAATATAATATGTGCACATCAATGCGAAAATGCCCGGTCAAACTTGACCGACCGGACCAAAATATGATATGTGCACATCAAGGAAAAAATGTCCGGTCAAACTTGCCCGATCGAGCAAAAATATGATATGTGCACATCAAGGCAAAAATTTCCAGTCAAACTTGATCGACCGGGCCAAAATATAATATGTGCACATCATTGCAAAAATGCCCGGTCAAACTTAATTGACCAGGCCAAAATACAATATGTGCACTTTAAGGCAAAAATGACCACACAAATCAAACCGACCTGAGCGAAGTTCATTCATTCAAGAACATCGACCAACTACTGTTACAAAAAATGAGTACTTGATATAACCATTAACGATGAAAACTAACGTTTTGTTAATATTAAAAAGTAAAAGTTACAAGGTGCATGGAAAATAGAATCAAAAGATTAAAAATTAATTCCATCCGGTCGATCAAGAGAGAGGGACTGTCTTCTTTGGTTCCACAATTTCCTCTAAAACCTCTCGGGAGATATCACTCCATCTCTCACATCCCTTAACAGCTCTAATCGAGTCTCGACGTAACAATGGTTACACTTGCCTCTCAAACTTTCAACTTGGCTCTTCAGAGATCCGCCACCTCGGTCTTCTTCTTCTCAACTACTAGGTCGGCTTGGACCCCTTCAGACTTCTTCCTCTCAGCCTCCAAGTTAGTCTGGAGTTTCTCAACCTTCGCTTCCCGAGCATTAACCGTTTGGGGCAAGTCGAAATTGAGTTGCTCTAGGGCAAGCATCTGGTCTGAAATTTGCTTAACCTGCTATTTCAATTGGTCATTATCCCTCTCCGGCTCGGCTGAACGACCGACCACCTTAATGCGTCTCTCTCCCTCCATATTAATAAAGTAGGCTAAGGCTATGATATGGTGCATCCTCTATCAGCCAAACCAAAGAGAAATAAGGTGTAATAAATAAGTCGAGTCCTTGAATCAGAATTCAAAAATCTAATTGGAAAAGGAAAGGTTCATTCACTCCTAACCATAAACAAACTTATCAATTTGGACCAACCCGTTAGGACATTGCCCCCGTCAGATAAACCAAACCGTTAGAATGGGGGATTATTATAGTGGGTTGGTCCTATATAGGTGACGGAGGGTAGAAACTTTGGGCCTAAAATGGAGAAAATAGGGAGAAGGAGAAACATGGACCTGACAGCCATCGTGACCGGTCGGTCTTCTCGGAAGTCACATGGACCTGGCACCCAAAGTGACCGAACGGTCTTCTCGAAAGTCACAAGGCTTTACAGCCTCCATGACCGACCCGTCATTCCGAGAGGCCACATGACTTGGCAGCCTCTTCATCTGACCGGTCATTCCTAGAGGTCACATGGCTTGATAGCCTCCATGACTGACCCGTCATTCCAAGGCCATATGGCTTGACAACCTCCTTATCCAACCAGTCATCCCAGAGGTCACAAAGGCCTGGCAGCCGCCACGACCGACCGGTCATCCCTGAGGTCACAAGCGGCTGCCAGATCGACCGGTCATCCTAGAGATCATATGGATCTAGTAATTGTCATGACCGAATGGTACTAACGGAAGGATATGAAGAGTCGAATCGTAAACATATTCAATTAAATTAGATGGAATGTTAAGTAGGGTAACAAAGGGATAAATCGGAAAAAGACCACCTGAAGGATCTCTAAAAATAGAAAGGTAGAAAACCTAGGCAACCAATGAAATCACAACCACAACACTCTCTAGTCTTGAGGAAAACACTCTCTCCTCAATCACTATTCAATGAATTTCAAAACAGTACCCACGACTTGAACAAATTGCGGCAATGATTTATCAGTCATTGACATTAGATCTCGTTGAGGTTTTTTTTCAAGCATGATGGGGCTAGGTAAGAAAAACCATGTTATGGGGCTTGTTACGTGAAAATTTGATGCATAACTTTCTCAAAAAGTTGTATGTTTCTTTCCTATTGTCTCTGTTCGAAGTTTTGTTGATTCATCAAGTCAAGATTTTAATCATTGGAAAAAGGTTAAGCATTCTGATTTTTATTGAAATAAAAACATTGTTCACTTCTTCAAATTCAAAATAATTTCTATCACTTCTACAGTTTTAATAAGCTTAAAAAGTCTCACCTGTGGAGTCAGAAATGACTAACTTTTAAAGCGCAAAGGGAATTGTAGTGGAGAGAAATTGCCTCCGGCAAGAGTAGCGGTAAATGAGGTAGAGTCGAGAGAATTATATGCCCGACAGGATAATCACACAAGTATCGTCACATGACATCCCTATACCACGACATCATACGACAATAACATAACTCGACATATTATCACGATGACGTCTCTATACCACAACGTCGGACGATAATGTCACATCTTGACATATCATCACAAAAAATCCCCTTTACCATGGCATCACACGACAATCCACAGAGGCAAGCTACCAAAGTAGGCCACCATAAATACGGAAGAGAATGAAAGTCATCAATAAGTACAATACAATCAAGAAGAATCGCCACCATCACTCAACTTAACACCCTTACCAATTACACTACTAATCCACGTGACATACTAAGAAGTATGCATCCACCTTCACAATAGTAACGTCGTGCGACAAAAACCTCACCCTTATATTATAAGTGCAAGCCCAATGCTAAAAGTCAAACAACGTGGACATCTTCTCAGTTTAATCCGAATTACAAATCCTCCTCGCTGTAAACTAAACCCCACTGAAATCCGAGATCTACCTTAGTATTGGTCACAACACTCATTTGATATGACTCTAGCTTAATAACACAAGTTTCTATAAGAGAAGGAAAGTTGTTTACCTCACCAATTCTAATATAGACTTTGTATCCAACTAGAATAAAACTTCCAATCCTAGTAAAACTATGCACCATGCGCCTATAAACAAAGCCTAAGATCAATGTATCATTTATTCATAAAAGAGTAATAAAATTCACAACATTCCTCTTAGTTCTTCTAATATTCATTCGCGATTCTAATTAAGAGGTTATCGAGATCACATCTCTTTGGAGATTTGATTAAAAATTTGATATTTAATAACGGTAGTTTCTGAGCACTACAATTCGGCACCCACCTTGGGGCCTCAATATATTTTAGACGTTACGCAATGACGAATTCTCAACTCGCTGGAACTAACAATCCATGCTATCTCTTTTCTTGAAGCAATTTAAAAAACTTAGGGAGGAGAATGTCATACTCAAAGCCTCTTTCCTACTATCGAAGGGAAAAAGTTGCACACAAGTCAATGTGATGGAAAATCAAAACTCAACCCCCATCGACTTAGACACACGTGAAGAGATAATAGGCATGCGACATCCAATCTTCAATCTCAAGGATTACAATAGGGATCAATCTACTCACAGCAAGAGAACTATAAACCGTAGAAGATAGAGCTAAGAAAAAAATTGCTAAATGGAGAAAACGTTATTTGTTTATAGCGACGAATCATTTGTTGACTCAAAAGAAAAAAGCACGAAGCAAGATATGGAAAGAATCAAAAAACTGATTGAACGAAACCCAACCTGGTCATTAAATCGATAAACAAAGAGTCCGCTGACTATGTAGGGACACATTTCAGAGAATCGATCACCTTTATCTCAATGCCTAGGAAGATTCAACCACCGGCCTTAATCCACTATTAAAGAGCTACTGATCCGGTTCCATAAATAGCCTATTACAAACAATAGGTTTGGCGCTACAACTCTCTGAGGAAGCCTTAGAAGCTACACTATCCAGGTCTTTTGGCTTTAGTTTGAAGGAGACATCATTAGAATGGTTCTACATCATTTGAGAAGGTTGTCAGCGCCTTTTTTGAATAGTTCTCTGTATGTTGCAAAAAGAGAAACAAGGTAATTGATTTGTTAGGTATAAGGCAAGGGAAGTCAAAAAGTCTTCGAAACTACGTAACTCGATCCAACAATGAGAGATTCTGCATTAGAGGACTACTTCCTGACATCGCGGTGTCGGCATTTTGTAAGGGATTAAGAGAGGGCTCTAAACTATATTCCAAATTCTTCAGAAATATCCTAGAAATATTAAAGAAAGCTCTCGACAAATCTGATGGCTATATAAAACGAGAAGAATCAATGCAATCTGTAAAGTACTTATCAGGAATCACCAGAGCTGAAGTTACTAAAAAGTTAGAGCCCAATAAAAGACCAAGAATGAAAAACGAAACTGAGAGACCATCTGTATTCACCTAACTGTCGACCAGACAAAATAAGAAGCCATCTACAGGACTTCAACGATTGACTGGTGCGAGCTCACCAACCAAATCGTATCTACTGTCTTCGAAAAGAAATACCTCATTTTTATGATCTGAATATCAGCTCTAATGACTTAATCGCCATAATGTGAAATATGGGAGATGAAGTCAAGTGGCCAGAGGAAATGAGGACACCCTTGAAAGAAGAGATTTGAACAAATGGTGTGAATTTCATAATGATAAAGATCAGGAAATTGAGCATTGCATCTCAATTCGCTATGTAGTAATCAAGCTACTAAATTGAAGACTTTTGAAAAGATATATTAGTCAAAAAAGGAAGGAAACTTGGGAAAAAGCAAGTCAATCCACTCTAATAATGAAACCACTCCTACTACCACAATCAAACATAATCGTTCAATTCATGGCGAAAGGATCCCAAGTAAGTGTAACAAGCCGATCCACCTCCAACGGCATACAGGAGTCAATCAAACAGTGAACACCATACATGCGTACAAAAATCTTAGCCATGATTCATTCAAACATTATATTCCTTAAAGCTCTACAAGGCATTGAGATCGATTCCTCTAGAATAGTACGACGAACAACTAACCTGGTCGGCTTTAACGGAGAAATGATTATGACAATTGGGGAAATTACATAACCTATTTTTGCTGAAATCGTAAATCTATCGACCGTCTTCCTAGTTATAGATGCGGAGTACGCCTACAATATCATATTAGGACATCCATGGATACATGACATAAGAGTAGTTCTATTCATTTATCATCAAGTGATCAAATTTTCGACTAGGAGGGGTGAAAGAAATAAAGGGAGAGCAAAAAGCTCTGAGAGTGTGCTATTACTCTTCTCTCTTACAAAAAAAGTTGCGGCATACCAATTACAAGAAGGATTAAGTGACAACAAACTATAAGCTTCGTAGGAAGAGTCACTAGATGAGGTCCAAATTCTTCTCTTGACCTAGAGATCAATGAATAGATTATCGATTTCTTTGGTCATGATTACTTTTCATGGTCTCGCAAGATATGAGTGGAATAGACCCTAAAGTTATCAGACATCGACTTACATCGATAAAAGAATGAGATTCACACTCGAGTGTAATAAGATAATCCAAGAAGAGGTTTAAAAATTATTAGCAATCGGCCCAATGAAGGAAGTTGAATATCTTGATTTGTTAGCTAATGTCATCATCATTTGAAAAAAGAATTGAAAAATGGAGAGTTTGTATCGATTTTACCGACCTAAACAAGGCATGTCCCAAATATCCATTCCCGCTACTTCACATTGGCTTGATGGTAAACGCTACCGTGAGATTTGAACTACTTAGTTTCATGGATGCAAATTTAGGTTACAACCTGATCCTAATGCAACCAATTGATCAAGAAAAAAAAAGCTTTTATTATAGAACGAGGAATTTATTGCTAGGAATGTTTAAAGAAAAGTTAGGGAAAACTGAGGTGTATATTAATGATATGCTTGTCAAATCACACGCAACAGAACTCCATGTTGAACACTTAAAGAAAATATTTGAGACATTGCGGCAATACAATATTTGAGACACTATGACAATACAATATGAAGTTGAACCTAGCAAAGTGCTAATTTGGAGTAAGGGTTGGAAAATTTGTCAGATATATGGTGACACAGAGGGGAATCAAATAAAATCCAAAGAAACTCAAATTCATCCTAAATATGCCGCCTCCGACGTGCAAATAAGAAGTCCAAAATCTCACAAGACTATTGGCTGCTCTCACCAGATTCATTCCTAAATCATCTGAGCAATTTCAATCATTTTTTAATGCAATTTGGAAGAGTAAGATATTCATGTGGACACTCGAGTGCTAGGCAACTTTTAACATTATCAAAGAATTTCTTACTAGCCCTCCACTACTCACTAAGGCAAGCAAAGGACCTACTACTTTACTTAATGGTGTCGCAAACCACAGTAAGCTCAGCTCTAGTGAAAGAAATAGATAAAACACAGCATCCGATATACTTAAAACACAACATCCAACAAAGTCTTAAGTTAGCCTAAACAAGATAACCAAAAATGGAGAAACTAGAAATCAGCCCGGTCTCTAATGCCCGAAAAGTCATCAGATCATTGTTGTCATACACTTCCCACTAAGGATAGTACTACACTCACCTAACCATTCAAGACGTCGCATGAAATGGTCGATTGAATTAGGAGAATTTGATATTACATATAAAGGTCGCACTACCATCAAGAGTCAAGCCCTAGCAAACTTTTTAGTTGAAATAAAATATAGCATAAAAAGTCAAGATGAAAACCATTTGAGTAACTTACAAATCACTTATACAATCTTCAAATACGTTGAAAAACTCACATGTTGGATACTTAAAGTAGATGGAGCAAACAATAGTGGTAGGAAAGGTTTGGGGATACTTTTGCGATCACCTGAAGGCAAATAAGTATACCATCCAATGAGGTGTGAATTTAAGAGGACTAATAATAGTGAGCATGAAGCACTAGTCGTTGGGCTTATCCTAGCACAATATCTCAAAGTAGACTACCTAATCGCCAGAAGTGACTCCCTTCTCGTCGTCAACCAAGTCAAAGGAACTTTTCTTACACGATACCCTTGGATGATCAAGTATTCAACCATTATGAGATCTGAAATGCGCAAGTTCAAAAGAGTCGAACTCAAATATATCCCAAGAGAAAGGAAGGGTCAGACAGATGACTTAGCTAATTTTGTAGCATCCACACCTAGACTAGACTTAACCATTCTGTTCTCTAGCATTACCAATTTGACAATAGACGATGATCATAATAATGTTTTACCAATTGCAGAACACGATTGGAGAAAAAGTGTCCTCGATTACCTCAATAATGACACACTTCTAAAAGACAAAAAAGATGCCGACAGAGAAAAGAAAAAAGTTGCAGAACATGTTGTTATCTCTGCAAAACTTTATAAGAGGTCACTAAATATCCCACTTCTACGATGAGTCAGACACAAGAAGTTAGCCTAATCTCGGCTGACCTACACGAAGGCCTCAATAGTAGTCACTAAGGAGGAAGGAGCCTTTGTAATGTCCGCCCCCCACCCTCGGATGACCTGAGGTATGGTAGCCGAGCACCATATTGTCACATAACCGATCTTAAGGA